>JAQQSB010001445.1:0-73582 GCA_029721515.1 Synanceia verrucosa
CTCAGCTTAAAGCCAGTGTCTTTACTGTAACGATCAGTCATATATGATCTTTGTCTCAGCTTAAAGCCAGTGTCTTTACTGTAACGATTTCTCATGTAAACTTTTCGTCTCAGCTGGAAATTTGAGTCTTGTTGATAGCGAGCAGTTATTTTATCAATCTTTCTCTTTCTGCACTCAACATTTTGTCTGTAACGATGGATTTCGTAGGATTTTTTCTGTTTCTTAATACATTCATCTTTAGCATATCTTTCTTTTTCTTTCCTCTTTTTATCCATCTCTTTAATTTTCAGCCTTCTGTTTCTGTCATCCTTTTTGCTCTGTTTCTTCTCCAACGCCTTAAGTCTTCTTTTAATCTTTTGCCTTTGCTGTTTTGAATATCTTGATAGATCAAATTCAGTTTTATCTGATGTCATGCCAACACAGGGGGTGGACTCTAGAACTGAGCATGATGGCAAAGACATTTCAATTTCCTCTGCTACGCTGGGCACAGTTTGATGCTCCTGCTCTTTAACAACACCACTGGACACTGAACATGATGGCAAACACATTTCTGACATTTCAGTTTCAATCTCTGCAACACTGGGCACACTGTGATGCTCGTGCTCTTTCACATGTGTATCATCAGCAACATCACTGGACTCAACATGTAGCACATTTTCATCCACACAAAGATCATCCACACTCTGAAAAGTCACAGGCATCAACTCATATGGAGAGTTTGGGCTGGCACCAAGCAAGCTGAAAACTGTGACAATCTTTCTGATCATTTCACTGAGATGAGTGAAGGTAAACATGACAGCTGTTCCTGTACCTGTACCCCATGGGCCAAGAGGTAAACCATCAGGACGTCGAGAGTGAGGGTCAAAGAAGCCATACTTTCCATGTTGGTCTCGGAAAACAGCGATGCACTGGGAGGCCATGATCAACAGAACATAATTCACATCTGAAGACAAGCACTGCAGTCTGTTTGAGAGGTTAGGGAAAGCTCCATCATCTGTAAACATTCCAATCATTGATTCACACTTTGTCATGATGTATTGCTGACTGTGGCCTACAACGATCTCAGGAAGTTCTTCAGTGTTCAAATGGTTAGAAACCGCTCGTTTATCTGCAATCAGTTGATTCATAACAAGTGTGTACATTGCATGGCCTCCATCTAAAACACGATCAAGGTCTGCACTTCCGAGGTGTCCCAACTCATGAAGGAAAGCAAGAAATGTAGCAGAGTTACAGGTGCACGAACTGTTGTTAGAATCAGCATATTTCCAGTGGGCCTGACTGCGGGATGCCAACACACGTGTCATATTAGCATTAGAAGACTCAGGTACATTTATCTCTCTGTTGCGCTGAGGTGAAGTACTTACTGTTTGTTTGTTCTGAGATGGAGTACTCACTGTCTGTTCAGATGCTGTAGACTGAAGGAAATCATCAAACTTCTGCCAGCGTACTTTTGCAGCTTGAGATTTCTTACCTTTTCGAGGCATGGTGGTTCAAAGGTTGGGTTTCACAGCCAGGTACGTTTGTGATTTTTCAAAAGTGTTGCAATGTAACCAGAGGTTGAGTGTTTTCTCAAAAGTGTGTTCTCTCAAAAGTGTGTTCTCTCAAAGGTGCGTTCTCTCAAAGGTTGTATTCTCAAAGGTTGTATTCTCAAAGATTGTATTCTCAAAGATTGTATTCTCAAAAGTCGTTCTCAGAGGTCGTTCTCAAAGGTCGTTCTCAGAGGTCGTTCTCAGAGGTCGTTCTCACAGACCCGGGTAGGGCCGACAGAGTGAAATACAGGGAGAGAGAAAAAGGCAGAGACAGCAGCTAGAGCAGGACGGATTGGGGTTGGGGGTTGGGAGCACGAGACACGATCCAACGCAGGTGGTTCGGGTCGTCTTCTTCGGCTGCAGTGTGAGAAAGAAGGAAAAAAAAATACTTTTCTTAAAATAATTCTGTATGGTTATTGCATGACTTGATATTTAAATACATGTCAGTGACTGAAAACATGTAGACTACAAAACAAACAAAACTAATTTATCAACAACACAGTGTTCAATGTAATTGTAATGTAACCATAATTTTATTAAGAATATTTTAAAATCAAATATATTTTTAAAAATCATGGTTTGAATTTCAGATTCAATATTTGTGTGGACTTCCAATCCTCTATCATAATGCAGGTCAAAAAGCTCTTCAAGACTGTTGAGTGAGCCACCTAATGTGGGATGGATAATTATTTGAATATAATAACTGTGCCACTCAAATTATTCTGTCTCTTATAAGGTATAATATGCAAACATTTTGTAAATAATAAAAGTAAATAATCAGTGTCTGTATGTGATCAAGTAAAGGCAAGATAATTTTATTTGTGTAGCCCAGGGGTCTGCAACCTTTACTATCAAAAGAGCCATTTTTGCCTCCTTTTCCAGGCATTGTACTTTACTTACCAATCAAGCACACGATCCTCTTCTCGTAGTCTGGAGAGAAAAATAACATGTTGGACCAAAAAGTGTAAAATAGCACATCATCTCTGTTATTGTATGCTATTATATTTATTACATACTTGAGTATGTAAGTTTTAATTCAAGGTGGTAATTTAATTAAAAATATATATATATCACATTTATGATATCATTTCAAAGCAAAATAGTATTTACCTTGTGTGGCTTAATGCCAGCTAACAGCTAAAGCTGCTCGTGAAAAAGTGACACAGACAAGCATCAGAGCAAAATGCCTTTTAACCATCAGCCATTTGACATGTCATTACAGGGAGAAGACAGTTATAATCTGTAACATTATTATGACCCAGGTAGAGTCCACACTGGCTCACTAGAGTCGCTATGGCATTTCTTTTTTAATAGTAAAGCCACACCAGTGTACACCTTGATATAACATGGCAAAATGGCTGCAATTAAAAGTGCTAATAAATCTAGGTGATAACTAAGAGGATTAGCTATCTATCTCTATCTGACACTTTATTGCAGTTAATAACATGACAGATTCACTTTTTATTTTCCAGCTTCACAGTGATGTACCAGTAACTGACTGAGACAGTGAACAAGACAACAGCCCAAACTCAGTAGCATACGCTTTCACTGACCTTTGATTGACAGGTGCCCTGACATGCCCCCTTCACATGCTTCCCATTTGGGCTAAATTAATTCAGCCCAAAGGTTGACCTTCAGCCAATCACAGCAGGGTAGCAACAGTATTGTGACCTTCAGCCAATCACAGCAGAGTAGCAATAGTATTGTGACCTTCAGCCAATCACAGCAGGGTAGCAACAGTACTGTGACCTTCAGCCAATCATAGCAGGGTAGCAACAGTACTGTGACCTTCAGCCAATCACAGCACAGTTCCAGTTTGTAGTAGAATGTGGAGAGCATGAAGTGAGCAACTTAAGTAATTACCACCAGCTGTCACTGTTAATATTTATTTTTTAATAGTAAAGCCACACCAGTGAACACCCTGATATAACATGGTAAAATAGCTGCCATTAAAAGTGCTAATAAAGCCAGGCTATAACTACGAGGATTAGCTGGTCTCTATCTGACACTTTATTGCTGTTAACAACATGACATATTCATTTTTATTTTCCAGCTTCAGAGTGATGTACCAGTAAATGAGCGAGAGAGTGGACAAGACAACACTTTTTATTTAGTGGGGAAAAAATTTTTGCTGACTAACCTGCTAGCGTTAGCATTAGAGGCCATTAGCAGCGTTGGTAACATTAGCTGACAGTGTACAAAGAGAAATACTGCTTTGCTTTGAGGCTATATCCTTCTTTGTGTAAAGCTCATGAGTTATCACAACATTTTCATTTTGATTTAAACCACTTAAACTGTGTGTTTTAACGTCATTTTACCACTCATTTACTGTTAAAGCGTTATCAGTAGAGAGACACGACTTACCTCTCAGAGAGTCCGAGCAGAAGTGGCGGAATCGAAGTGAGGCAGCTGAATTACAGTTGGGGCGTTCAAAGACACTGGGAAATTGAAGCACTCAGGATTGTCCGTGACCAGGGCTAACATTACTGTCTTTAAGAGGCTGTAGGAGGCTAGATGTCAAAGCCAGTGAAGCTACTGCAACCATATGAAAGTAGAAAAATTAAAAACTACATTGCTATCATCATTTAATACTTACTTATTATCATTCTATGATTATTATTTGTATTATTGTTGTAACTTGTGGATAATCCCAGCTTCAGTAAACGTTACATCCACAGACTAGAGGTCTGGAACATTCTGAGGATTTACTGTGTGGCACTAAAGCAGTTTCCAATCACAGATACCCCCAAAATTGCTGCAAAATGTTATGAGGCATAAGGGACCACAGGAATGAGCATTTTATACTTCCAGTATTATTCAAAAGTGATGAACAGCGGATGTGGAATAATGTAAGGATTTTATTAAAGATGAGGCTACTCTGATACTGAAGGATTTAATGTTTATGAATAAAGTGGAAAAATATAAGATAAAGAAAAAATATATAATATTTGAAGTTGAAGGCTAAACCAATCTGCTGATGCTGAGTTAAATGTGTTTGAATGAAGTAGAGAAACATGAATAGTTGTAAATGAATGTATTGTATGAATGTAATTTTTTTCAATGTTTTGGGAAGGTGGAGTAGAATAAATGTTGAAAAAAACAATGAATGAGAATGAATTGTATGAATTGCAATTTAGAAAATAAAAGCCTAAGTCAAACTGCTAATGCTGAGTTGAATGTAGCAGTATGAAGGTTAAGCAGAATAAATGTTGAAAAAAACAATGAATGAGAATGAACTGTATGAATAGAAATTTGAAAATAAAAGCCTAAGC
Source organism: Synanceia verrucosa (assembly GCA_029721515.1). Classification (NCBI taxonomy): domain Eukaryota; kingdom Metazoa; phylum Chordata; class Actinopteri; order Perciformes; family Synanceiidae; genus Synanceia; species Synanceia verrucosa. The sequence continues at coordinate 4,802 of JAQQSB010001445.1, forward strand.
CAAACTGCTGAATGCTGGGTTGAATGTTTGAATGAGAATGAAGTATATGAATAGAAATTTGACAATAAAAGCCTAAGCCAAACTGCTGAATGCTGGGTTGAATGTTTGAATGAGAATGAACTGTATGAATAGAAATTTTGAAAATAAAAGCCGAAGCCAAACTGCTGAATGCTGGGTTGAATGTTTGAATGAGAATGAATTGTATGAATACAAATTTTGAAAATAAAAGCCGAAGCCAAACTGCTGAATGCTGGGTTGAATGTTTGAATGAGAATGAATTGTATGAATACAAATTTTGAAAATAAAAGCCGAAGCCAAACTGCTGAATGCTGGGTTGAATGTTTGAATGAGAATGAATTGTATGAATACAAATTTTGAAAATAAAAGCTGAAGCCAAACTGCTGAATGCTGGGTTGAATGTTTGAATGAGAATGAATTGTATGAATAGAAATTTTGAAAATAAAAGCTGAAGCCAAACTGCTGAATGCTGGGTTGAATGTAGTAATATGAAGGTTAAGTAGAATGAATGTTGAAAAATTATGAATGTATAATTCATGAAATTGAATTTAAAAGCTGAATGGTGAAAATGTTTGAATTTTATTCAAAAGTTGAATGTTAAATGTGTGCCTGTTCGAGATCCATGTTGCAATCAAACACACCAAACACACCTGACTTTGTTTCCTGTGAAGACTCAATCAGAATTTGGGACTTTTATTTTGAAAGGACAGCCATAGACACAGCTTCCTGTGAGGAAACGGTTACCCCTCTGGAGTTTGACCTAATTCTGCTGGCCACCCCTGCATGACTTGGGCCCCCCTTGGGCCCGGGCCCCCCCTTTAAAAAAGTCTAGACACGCCCCTGGTCTGTCTGTGTGTGAGTGATTGACAATGGCATCCACTCTGTATATAATTAGCATTGACCAATCAGAAGCCTGTATCACAGGCATGCTCACTGCAGCCCAAGTGCCACACACACAGCTGGGCCGTTTCCATGGAGACGGCCCCTCCCTTCTCACTCCCTCTCCCTGCACCAGCTTCTGTCTCCTTCTGCCCCCGTAGGCTGCCATTCATTTGAACTGAGTCAGACCCTGCCGAACTCCTCTAAATAACTCCAAAACCGTGAGGAGTACAGCTTTGGGGTTTGGACCATGGGCGGCAGGAGCTCGCGAGGGTCGCAGCGGTGTAAATTTCATGTCTCTAGCCCACTCAGAAGGCTGACAGCGGCAGGTTAAACACAAGAGGTTTCTCTGCTTCCTCACGCCTTTTCCTCTGAAAATTAACATTGCAGTCTATGGAGGGATTTCTGGAGGTGCCGCCCTAATTAAGGGTCTGGAGCCAAAACTATAAACCTCACAGACACGAGAGACACATTGCTACAATCGGGACAAGATTTCCAACGTTTTGATGTAAAAATTATGTCCGTGGGATGTATGTAGCCCTCACAATCGCGATTTAAAAATATTTTTTTCAGACGCTTCAGACACTGCTCTCCACTCTAGGTGTGTAGTTCTCCCACTCTAGTGCACGCAATAGACACCCATGTTAAAGGCTGATTTTTGAAGATTTCATGGTCTGACATAAGTCGAAATTGTGAATGAACCGTACATTTTTTGAATTGACAAAGACTTGTGAATATGTCGCCAGGGAAATTTACTGCGTTTTGAAAGTTGAATGAAGTTTCTAAGTGAAAGTATGAAGGAGTTATGAAGGTTTGTTCGAGGTTGAAAATTTTTTAAATTTGAAGCTCTCCCCATTCATTTCCAATGGGAAATTTTTTATGAATTATTGTTAATAACTTGGAAATTATGAAAGTTATCAAAATTCTGAATACATCCGTACTATTCCCGATGAAGCCGCACGTTTTGAAGTTGGTTTGAAGTTTCTAGCTTGAAAACTGTGGGAGAAGAAGCGCGGCGAAAAAGTGAGCGGAAGAAAAATAATAATAATAATAATAATAATAATAATAAAGGTAGGAGAACATAGGTGTGAATGCCTTGGGGCATTCACACCAATAAAGGTAGGAGAACATAGGTGTGAATGCCTTGGGGCATTCACACCAACTAGAAGAGCAATTGCTGAAGCAATTGCGGGTGTGAATGCCCGCAGCTGAAGCTACGCTGCCGAATGCTAATGCTGGGTTGAATGTATGAATGAGAATGAATTGTACGAATTGAAATTTTGAAAATGAAAGCTGAAGCCAAACTGCTGAATGCTGGGTTGAATGTTTGAATGAGAATGAATTGTATGAATTGAAACTTTGAAAATAAAAGCCTAAGCCAAACTGCTGAATGCTGGGTTGAATGTTTGAATGAGAATGAATTGTATGAATTGAAATTTTGAAAATAAAAGCCTAAGCAAACAGCTAAATGCTGGGTTGAATGTAGTAATATGAAGGTTAAGTAGAATGAATGTTGAAAAATTATGAATGTATAATTCATGAATTTGAATTTAAAAGCTGAATGGTGAAATATATACATGGTGAAGTATATAATTAGCATTGACCAATCAGAAGCCTGTATCACAGACATGCTCACTGCAGCCCAAGTGCCACACACACAGCTGGGCCGTTTCCATGGAGACGGCCCCTCCTTCTCACTCCCTCTCCCTGCACCAGCCTCTGTCTCCTTCTGCCCCCTTAGGCTGCCATTCATTTGAACTGAGTCAGACCCTGCCAAACTCCTCTAAATAACTCCAAAACCGTGAGGAGTACAGCTTTGGGGTTTGGACCGTGGGCGGCAGGAGCTCGTGAGGGTCGCAGCGGTGTAAATTTCATGTCTCTAGCCCACACAGAAGGCTGACAGCGGCAGGTTAAACACAAGAGGTTTTTCTGCTCCCTCACGCCTTTTCCTCTGAAAATTAACATTGCAGTCTATGGAGGGATTTCTGGAGGTGCCGCCCTAATTAAGGGTCTGGAGCCAAAACTATAAACCTCACAGACATGAGACACACATCGCTACGATCGGGACAAGATTTCCAACGTTTTGATGTAAAAATTATGTCCGTGGGATGTACGTAGCCCTCACAATCGCGATTTAAAAATATTTTTTTCAGACGCTTCAGACACTGCTCTCCACTCTAGGTGTGTAGTTCTCCCACTCTAGTGCACGCAATAGACACCCATGTTAAAGGCAGATTTTTGAAGATTTCATGGTCTGACATAAGTGGAAATTGTGAATGAACTGTACATTTTTTGAATTGACAATGATTTGTGAATATGTCGCCAGGGAAATTTACTGCGTTTTGAAAGTGGAATGAAGTTTCTAAGTGAAAGTATGAAGGAGTTATGAAGGTTTGTTCGAGGTTGAAAATTTTTGAAGTTTGAAGCTCTCCCCATTCATTTTCAATGGGAAAATTTTGATGAATTATGGTTAATAACTCGGAAATTATGAAAGTTATCAAAATTCTGAATACATCCGCACTATTCCCGATGAAGCCGCACGTTTTGAAGTTGGTTTGAAGTTTCTAGCTTGAAAACTGTGGGAGGAGAAGCCTTGAAAAAGTGAGCGGAAGAAAATAATAATAATAATAAAGGTAGGAGAACATAGGTGTGAATGCCTTGGGGCATTCACACCAACTAGAAGAGCAATTGCTGAAGCAATTGCGGGGTGTGAATGCCCGCAGCTGAAGCTACGCTGCTGAATGCTAATGCTGGGTTGAATGTATGAATGAGAATGAATTGTATGAATTGAAATTTTCAAAATGAAAGCTGAAGCCAAACTGCTGAATGCTGGGTTGAATGTTTGAATGAAAATGAATTGTATGAATACAAATTTTGAAAATAAAAGCCTAAGCCAAACTGCTGAATGCTGGGTTGAATGTATGAAGGAGAATGAATTGTATGAATAGAAACTTTGAAAATAAAAGCCTAAGCAAACTGCTGAATGCTGGGTTGAATGTAGTAGTATGAAGGTTAAATAGAATGAATGTTGAAAAATTATGAATGTATAATCCATGAATTTGAATGTAAAAGCTGAATGGTGAAATATATACATGGTGAAGTATATAATTAGCATTGACCAATCAGAAGCCTGTATCACAGACATGCTCACTGCAGCCCAAGTGCCACACACAGAGCTGGGCCGTTTCCATGGAGACGGCCCCTCCCTTCTCACTCCCTCTCCCTGCACCAGCCTCTGTCTCCTTCTGCCCCCTCAGGCTGCCATTCATTTGAACTGAGTCAGACCCTGCCAAACTCCTCTAAATAACTCCAAAACCGTGAGGAGTACAGCTTTGGGGTTTGGACCGTGGGCGGCAGGAGCTCGCGACGATCGCAGCGATGTAAATTTTATGTCTCTAGCCCACTCAGAAGGCTGACAGCGGCAGGTTAAACACGAGAGGTTTCTCTGCTTCCTCAAGCCTTTTCCTCTGAAATTTAACATTGCAGTCTATGGAGGGATTTCTGGAGGTGCCGCCCTAATTAAGGGTCTGGAGCCAAAACTATAAACCTCACAGACATGAGACAAACATCGCTACGATCGGGACAAGATTTCCAACGTTTTGATGTAAAAATTATGTCCGTGGGATGTACGTAGCCCTCACAATCGCGATTTAAAAATATTTTTTTCAGACGCTTCAGACACTGCTCTCCACTCTAGGTGTGTAGTTCTCCCACTCTAGTGCACGCAATAGACACCCATGTTAAAGGCTGATTTTTGAAGATTTCATGGTCTGACATAAGTCGAAATTGTGAATGAACTGTACATTTTTTGAATTGAAGATGAATTATGAATATGTAGCCAGGAAAATTTGCCGCGTTTTGAAAGTAGAATGAAGTTTCTAAGTGAAAGTATGAAGGAGTTATGAAGGTTTGTTCGAGGCTGAAAATTTTTTAAATTTGAAGCTCTCCCCATTCATTTCCAATGGGAAAATTTTGATGAATTATTGTTAATAACTCGGAGATTATGAAGGTTATGGCTTCTGAATACAAGCAATAATGTCCTGATGAAGCCGCACGTTTTGAAGTTCGTTTGAAGTTTCTAGCTTGAAAACTGTGGGAGAAGAAGCGCGGCGAAAAAGTGAGCGGAAGAAAAATAATAATAATAATAATAATAATAAAGGTAGGAGAACATAGGTGTGACTGCCTTGGGGCATTCACACCAATAACTAGAAGAGCAATTGCTGAAGCAATTGCGGGTGTGAATGCCCGCAGCTGAAGCTACGCTGCTGAATGCTGCTGAATGCTGCTGAATGCTGGGTTGAATGTTTGAATGAGAATGAATTGTATGAATTGAAATTTTGAAAATGAAAGCTGAAGCCAAACTGCTGAATGCTGGGTTGAATGTTTGAATGAGAATGAATTGTATGAATAGAAACTTTGAAAATGAAAGCCGAAGCCAAACAGCTGAATGCTGGGTTGAATGTTTGAATGAGAATGAATTGTATGAATACAAATTTTGAAAATAAAAGCTGAAGCCAAACTGCTGAATGCTGGGTTGAATGTAGTAATATGAAGGTTAAATAGAATGAATGTTGAAAAATTATGAATGTATAATCCATGAATTTGAATTTAAAAGCTGAATGGTGAAATATATACATGGTGAAGTATATAATTAGCATTGACCAATCAGAAGCCTGTATCACAGACATGCTCACTGCAGCCCAAGTGCCACACACAGAGCTGGGCCGTTTCCATGGAGACGGCCCCTCCCTTCTCACTCCCTCTCCCTGCACCAGCCTCTGTCTCCTTCTGCCCCCTTAGGCTGCCATTCATTTGAACTGAGTCAGACCCTGCCAAACTCCTCTAAATAACTCCAAAACCGTGAGGAGTACAGCTTTGGGGTTTGGACCGTGGGCGGCAGGAGCTCCCGAGGATCGCAGCGGTGTAAATTTCATGTCTCTAGCCCACTCAGAAGGCTGACAGCGGCAGGTTAAACACAAGAGGTTTCTCTGCTTCCTCACGCCTTTTCCTCTGAAAATTAACATTGCAGTCTATGGAGGGATTTCTGGAGGTGCCGCCCTAATTAAGGGTCTGGAGCCAAAACTATAAACCTCACAGACACGAGAGACACATCACTACGACCGGGACAAGATTTCCAACGTTTTGATGTATAAATTATGTCCGTGGGGCGTACGTAGCCCTCGCAATGGCCGATTTCAAAATATTTTTTCAGCTGATGCAGACACTGCTCTCCACTCTAGGTGTGTAGTTCTCCCACTCTAGTGCACGCAATAGACACCCATGTTAAACTCTGCTTTCCATGGTCTGACATAAGGCAAAATGCTGAATAAACTATACATTTTTTTAATAAATGATGAATTATGAAAATGTAGCCAGGAAAATTTGCTGCGTTTTCCAAGTTGAATGGAGTTTCTAAGCCCAACTATGAGGAAGCTGTGAGTGTTTGTTCAGTGAGGTTAAATTTTGAAGTCTGAAGCTCTCCCATTCATTTCCTATGGGAAATTTTGAAATGGATTATGGTTAATAACTCGGAAATTATAAAGTTATCAAAATTCTGAATACAAGCACACCATTCCCGGCCGAAGCCGGTCGTTTTGAAGTTGGTTTGAAGTTTCTAGCTTGAAAACTGTGGGAGGAGAAGCGTGAAAAAGTGAGCGGAAGAAAAATAATAATAAGAATAAAGGTAGGATAACATAGGTGTGAATGCCTTGGGGCATTCACACCAATAATAATAAAGGTAGGATAACATAGGTGTGAATGCCTTGGGGCATTCACACCAACTAGAAGAGCAATTGCTGAAGCAATTGCGGGTGTGAATGCCCGCAGCTGAAGCTACGCTGCTGAATGCTAATGCTGGGTTGAATGTATGAATGAGAATGAATTGTACGAATTGAAATTTTGAAAATGAAAGCTGAAGCCAAACTGCTGAATGCTGGGTTGAATTTTTGAATGAGAATGAATTGTATGAATAGAAATTTTGAAAATGAAAGCTGAAGCCAAACTGCTGAATGCTGGGTTGAATTTTTGAATGAGAATGAATTGTATGAATAGAAATTTTGAAAATAAAAGCTGAAGCCAAACTGCTGAATGCTGGGTTGAATGTAGTAGTATGAAGGTTAAATAGAATGAATGTTGAAAAATTATGAATGTATAATCCATGAATTTGAATGTAAAGCTGAAAGGTGAAAATGTTTGAATTTAACAATGCTACGTTGAGGGAGGTGCATGCATATCATATAACTCTGCTGGCCACCCCTGACTGACTTGGGCCCCCCTCGGGCCAGGGCCACCCCTATGAAAAAGTCTAGAAGCACCCCTGGTCAGTCTGTATATGAATGATTGATTATGGCATCCACTCTCTTTATCATGAGCATTGAACAATCAGAAGCCTGTATCACAGGCATGCTGACTGCAGCCCAAGTGCCACACACAGAGCTGGGCCGTTTCCATGGAGACGGCCCTCCCTTCTCACTCCCTCTCCCTGCACCAGCCTCTGTCTCCTTCTGCCCCCTTAGGCTGCCATTCATTTGAACTGAGTCAGACCCTGCCAAACTCCTCTAAATAACTCCAAAACCGTGAGGAGTACAGCTTTGGGGTTTGGACCGTGGGCGGCAGGAGCTCGCGAGGATCGCAGCGGTGTAAATTTCATGTCTCTAGCCCACTCAGAAGGCTGACAGCGGCAGGTTAAACACAAGAGGTTTTTCTGCTTCCTCACGCCTTTTCCTCTGAAAATTAACATTGCAGTCTATGGAGGGATTTCTGGAGGTGCCGCCCTAATTAAGGGTCTGGAGCCAAAACTATAAACCTCACAGACATGAGACACACATCGCTACGATCGGGACAAGATTTCCAACGTTTTGATGTAAAAATTATGTCCGTGGGATGTACGTAGCCCTCACAATCGCGATTTAAAAATATTTTTTTCAGACGCTTCAGACACTGCTCTCCACTCTAGGTGTGTAGTTCTCCCACTCTAGTGCACGCAATAGACACCCATGTTAAAGGCTGATTTTTGAAGATTTCATGGTCTGACATAAGTCGAAATTGTGAATGAACTGTACATTTTTTGAATTGAAGATGAATTATGAATATGTAGCCAGGAAAATTTACTGCGTTTTGAAAGTTGAATGAAGTTTCTAAGTGAAAGTATTAAGGAGTTATGAAGGTTTGTTTGAGGTTGAAAATTTTTGAAGTTTGAAGCTCTCCCCATTCATTTTCAATGGGGAATTTTTTATGAATTATGGTTAATAACTCTGAAATTATGAAGGTTATCTTAGAAAAATACAAGCACACTATGTCCCGATGAAGCCGCACGTTTTGAAGTTGGTTTGAAGTTTCTAGGTTGAAATTTGTGGGAGAAGAAGCGAGCCAAAAAAGTGAGCGGAAGAAAAATAATAAGAATAAAGGTAGGATAACATAGGTGTGAATGCCTTGGGGCATTCACACCAACTAGAAGAGCAATTGCTGAAGCAATTGCGGGGTGTGAATGCCCGCAGCTGAAGCTACGCTGCTGAATGCTAATGCTGGGTTGAATGTATGAATGAGAATGAATTGTATGAATTGAAATTTTGAAAATGAAAGCTGAAGCCAAACTGCTGAATGCTGGGTTGAATGTTTGAATGAGAATGAATTGTATGAATAGAAATGTTGAAAATAAAAGCTGAAGCCAAACTGCTGAATGCTGGGTTGAATGTTTGAATGAGAATGAATTGTATGACTAGAAATGTTTGAAAATAAAAGCTGAAGCCAAACTGCTGAATGCTGGGCCCCCTTGGGCCAGGGCCACCCCTATGAAAAAGTCTAGACAGAATGTTGAAAAATTATGAATGTATAATTAATGAATTTGAATTTAAAAGCTGAATGGTGAAATATATCCATGGTGAAGTATATAATTAGCATTGACCAATCAGAAGCCTGTATCACAGGCATGCTCACTGCAGCCCAAGTGCCACACACAGAGCTGGGCCGTTTCCATGGAGACGGCCCCTCCTTCTCACTCCCTCTCCCTGCACCAGCCTCTGTCCCCATAGACTGCCATTCATTTGAACTGAGTCAGACCCTGCCGAACTCCTCTGAATAACTCCCCAACCGTGAGGAGTACAGCTTTGGGGTTTGGACCGTGGGCGGCAGGAGCTCGCGAGGATCGCAGCGGTGTAAATTTTATGTCTCTAGCCCACTCAGAAGGCTGACAGCGGCAGGTTAAACACAAGAGGTTTCTCTGCTTCCTCACGCCTTTTCCTCTGAAAATTAACATTGCAGTCTATGGAGGGATTTCTGGAGGTGCCGCCCTAATTAAGGGTCTGGAGCCAAAACTATAAACCTCACAGGCATGTGAGGCACATCGATACGACCGGGACGAAATTTCCAACGTTTTGATGTATAAATTATGTCAGTGGGGCATACGTAGCCCTCGCGATCACGCCGTTTCAAAATATTTTTTCAGCTGATGCAGAAGCTGCTCTCCACTCTAGGTGTGTAGTTCTCCCACTCTAGTGCACATAATAGACACCCATGTTAAACTCTGCTTTCCATGGTCTGACATAAGGCGAAATACTGAATAAACTATACATTTTTTTAATAAATGATGAATTATGAAAATGTAGCCAGGAAAATTTGCTACGTTTTCCAAGTTGAATGGAGTTTCTAGGTGCAACTACGAGGGAGCTGTGAGTGTTTGTTCAGTGAGGTTAAATGACTGAAAAAGTCTGAAGCCCCATTCATTTCCTATGGGAAATTTTGAAATGGATTATGGTCCATAACTCTGAAATTATAAGGAATATCAAAATTCTGAATACAAGCACACCATTCCCGGCCGAGCCGGTCGTTTTGGCGCGGGAACGGCGTTTCTACGACCAACGGTGCGGGAGGAGTAGCGGTTCAAAGTTTTGAGTAGGGGGGTTTTAAATGTAATACTAGAAGAGCAATTGCTGAAGCAATTGCGGGGTGTGAATGCCCGCAGCTGAAGCTACGCTGCTGAATGCTGCTGAATGCTGCTGAATGCTGGGTTGAATGTTTGAATGAGAATGAATTGTATGAATTGAAATTTTGAAAATAACAGCCTAAGCCAAACTGCTGAATGCTGGGTTGAATGTTTGAATGAGAATGAATTGTATGAATTGAAATTTTGAAAATGAAAGCTGAAGCCAAACTGCTGAATGCTGGGTTGAATGTTTGAATGAGAATGAATTGTATGAATTGAAATTTTGAAAATAAAAGCCTAAGCCAAACTGCTGAATGCTGGGTTGAATGTAGTAGTATGAAGGTTAAGCAGAATGAATGTTGAAAAATTATGAATGTATAATCCATGAAATTGAATGTAAAAGCTGAATGGTGAAAATGTTTGAATTTTATTCAAAAGTTGAATGTTAAATGTGTGCCTGTTCGAGATCCATGTTGCAATCAAACACACAAGCACGCACTACGTGCGTGCCTGACTTTGTTTCCTGTGAAGACTCAATCAGAATTCGGGACTTTTATTTTGAAAGGACAGTCATAGACACAGCTTCCTGTGAGGAAACAGTTACCCCTCTGGAGTTTGACCTAATTCTGCTGGCCACCCCTGCATGACTTGGGCCCCCCTTGGGCCCGGGCCACCCCTTTAAAAAGTCTTGACACGCCCCTGGTCAGTCTGTATATGAATGATTGACAATGGCATCCACTCTGTATGTAATTAGCATTGACCAATCAGAAGCCTGTATCACAGACATGCTCACTGCAGCCCAAGTGCCACACACAGAGCTGGGCCGTTTCCATGGAGACGGCCCTCCCTTCTCACTCCCTCTCCCTGCACCAGCCTCTGTCTCCCTCTGTCCCCTTAGACTGCCATTCATTTGAACTGAGTCAGACCCTGCCGAACTCCTCTAAATAACTCCACAACCGTGAGGAGTACAGCTTTGGGGTTTGGACCGTGGGTGGCAGGAGCTCGCGATGATCGCAGCGATGTAAATTTTATGTCTCTAGCCCACTCAGAAGGCTGACAGCGGCAGGTTAAACACGAGAGGTTTTTCTGCCTCCTCACGCCTTTTCCTCTGAAATTTAACATTGCAGTCTATGGAGGGATTTCTGGAGGTGCCCACCTAATTAAGGGTCTGGAGCCAAAACTATAAATCTCACAGGCATGAGAGGCACATCGCTACGATCGGGACAAGATTTCCAACGTTTTGATGTATAAATTATGTCCGTGGGGTGTACGTAGCCCTCACAATCGCGATTTAAAAATATTTTTTCAGCTGATGCAGACACTGCTCTCCACTCTAGGTGTGTAGTTCTCCCACTCTAGTGCACGCAATAGACACCAATGTTAAACTCTGCTCTCCATGGTCTGAAATAAGTCGAAATTGTGAATGAACTATACATTTTTTGAATAGATGATGAATTATGAATATGTAGCCAGGAAAATTTCCTGCGTTTTGAAAGTTGAATGGAGTTTCTAAGTGAAAGTATGAAGGAGTTATGAAGGTTTGTTCAGTGAAGGAAAATGTTTGAAAATGTCTGAATCTGAAGCTCTCCCCATTCATTTCCAATGGGAAAATTTTGAATTATTGTTAATAACTCGGAAATTATGAAGGTTATATGAAAATTCTGAATACAAGCACACCATTCCCGGCCGAAGGCGCTTTGAAGTTCGTTTGAAGTTTCTAGCTTGACCAACTGTGGGAGAAGAAGCGCGAAAAAGTGGGGGAAGAATAATAATAATAAAGGTAGGAGAACATAGGTGTGAATGCTTTGGGCATTCACATTAGAAGAGCAATTGCTGAAGCAATTGCGGGTGTGAATGCCCGCAGCTGAAGCTACGCTGCTGAATGCTGCTGAATGCTGCTGAATGCTGGGTTGAATTTTGAATGAGAATGAATGAGTATGAATTGAATGTTTGAAAATAAAAGCCTAAGCCAAACTGCTGAATGCTGGGTTGAATGTTTGAATGAGAATGAATTGTACGAATTGAAACTTTGAAAATAAAAGCTGAAGCCAAACAGCTGAATGCTGGGTTGAATGTAGTAATATGAAGGTTAAGCAAAATGAATGTTGAAAAATTATGAATGTATAATTAATGAATTTGAATTTAAAAGCTGAATGGTGAAAATGTTTGAATTTTATTGAAAAGTTGAATGTTAAATGTGTGCCTGTCCCAGATCCATGTTGCAATCAAACACACGCACGACGTAGTGCCTGACTTTGTTTCCTGTGAAGACTCAATCAGAATTCGGGACTTTTATTTTGAAAGGACAGTCATAGACACAGCTTCCTGTGAGGAAACAGTTACCCTCTGGAGTTTGACCTAATTCTGCTGGCCACCCTGCATGACTTGGGCCCCCTTTGGGCCCAGGCCCCCTTTAAAAAGTCTAGACACGCCCCTGGTCTGTCTGTGTGTGTGTGTGATTGATGATGTCATCCACTCTCTGTATCATGAGCATTGATCGATCAGAAGCCTGTATAAGCCCCAGGCATGCTCACTGCAGCCCAAGTGCCACACACAGAGCTGGGCCGTTTCCATGGAGACGGCCCCTCCCTTCTCACTCCCTCTCCCTGTGCCAGCCTCTGTCCCCATAGACTGCCATTCATTTGAAATGAGTCAGACCCTGCCGAACTCCTCTAAATAACTCCAAAACCGTGAGGAGTACAGCTTTGGGGTTTGGACCGTGGGCAGCAGGAGCTCATGACGATCGCAGCGATGTAAATTTTATGTCTCTAGCCCACTCAGAAGGCTGACAGCGGCAGGTTAAACACAAGAGGTTTCTCTGCTTCCTCAAGCCTTTTCCTCTGAAAATTAACATTGCAGTCTATGGAGGGATTTCTGGAGGTGCCGCCCTAATTAAGGATCTGGAGCCAAAACTATAAACCTCACAGACATGTGAGACACATCGCTACGACCGGGACGAAATTTCCAACGTTTTGATGTATAAATTATGTCCGTGGGGCGTACGTAGCCCTCACAATCGCCGATTTCAAAATATTTTTCAGCTGATGCAGACACTGCTCTCCACTCTAGGTGTGTAGTTCTCCCACTCTAGTGCACTAATAGACACCAATGTTAAAGGCTGATTTTTGCTTTCATGGTCTGACATATGGCAAAATGCTGAATGAACTATACATTTTTTAATGAATGATGAATTATGAATATGTAGCCAGGAAAATTTCCTGCGTTTTCCAAGTTGAATGGAGTTTCTAAGTGCAACTATGAAGGAGCTGTGAGTGTTTGTTCACTGAGGTTAAATGACTGAAGTTTGAAGCCCCATTCATTTTCAATGGGAAAATTTTGATGAATTATGGTCCATAACTCTGAAATTATGAAGGAATATCAAAATTCTGAATACAAGCACACGTGTCCCGAAGGAAGCCGCACGTTTTGAAGTTGGTTTGAAGTTTCTAGCTTGAAAACTGTGGGAGAAGAAGCGAGCCAAAAACTGGGGGAAGAAAAATAATAATAAGAATAAAGGTAGGATAACATAGGTGTGATGCTTTGGGCATTCACACCAACTAGAAGAGCAATTGCTGAAGCAATTATGGTGTGAATGCCCGCAGCTGAAGCTACGCTGCTGAATGCTGCTGAATGCTGCTGAATGCTGGGTTGAATGTTTGAATGAGAATGAATGGTATGAATTGAAATTTTGAAAATGAAAGCTGAAGCCAAACTGCTGAATGCTGGGTTGGATGTTTGAATGAGAATGAATTGTATGAATTGAAATTTTGAAAATGAAAGCCTAAGCCAAACTGCTGAATGCTGGGTTGAATGTTTGAAGGAGAATGAATTGTATGAATACAAACTTTGAAAATAAAAGCTGAAGCCAAACTGCTAAATGCTGGGTTGAATGTAGTAATATGAAGGTTAAGCAGAATGAATGTTGAAAAATTATGAATGTATAATCCATGAATTTGAATTTAAAAGCTGAATGGTGAAATATATACATGGTGAAGTATATAATTAGCATTGACCAATCAGAAGCCTGTATCACAGACATGCTCACCGCAGCCCAAGTGCCACACACACAGCTGGGCCGTTTCCATGGAGACGGCCCCTCCTTCTCACTCCCTCTCCCTGCACCAGCCTCTGTCTCCTTCTGCCCCCTTAGGCTGCCATTCATTTGAACTGAGTCAGACCCTGCCAAACTCCTCTAAATAACTCCAAAACCGTGAGGAGTACAGCTTTGGGGTTTGGACCGTGGCGGCAGGAGCTCGCGAGGGTCGCAGCGGTGTAAATTTCATGTCTCTAGCCCACTCAGAAGGCTGACAGCGGCAGGTTAAACACAAGAGGTTTCTCTGCTTCCTCACGCCTTTTCCTCTGAAAATTAACATTGCAGTCTATGGAGGGATTTCTGGAGGTGCCGCCTAATTAAGGGTCTGGAGCCAAAACTATAAACCTCACAGATACGAGAGACACATCACTACGATCGGGACAAGATTTCCAACGTTTTGATGTAAAAATTATGTCCGTGGGGCGTACGTAGCCCTCACAATCGCGATTTAAAAATATTTTTTCAGCTGATGCAGACACTGCTCTCCACTCTAGGTGTGTAGTTCTCCCACTCTAGTGCACGCAATAGACACCCATGTTAAAGGCTGATTTTTGAAGATTTCATGGTCTGAGATATGCTGAAATTGTGAATGAACTATACATTTTTTTGAATAAATGATGAATTATGAATATGTAGCCAGGAAAATTTGCTGCGTTTTCCAAGTTGAATGAAGTTTCTAAGTCCAACTATGAGGAAGTTATGAAGGTTTGTTCAGTGAGGTTGAAAATTTTGAATTTTGAAGCTCTCCCCATTCATTTTCAATGGGAAAATTTTGATGAATTATGGTTAATAACTCGGAAATTATGAAGGTTATGGTTATGAAAAGTAATAGCACACGTGTCCCGATGAAGCCCGCACGTTTTGAAGTTCGTTTGAAGTTTCTAGCTTGAAAACTGTGGGAGAAGAAGCGAGCCAAAAACAGGGGAAGAAAAATAATAAGAATAAAGGTAGGATAACATAGGTGTGAATGCTTTGGGCATTCACACGTAAAACCAGGAGAACATAGGTGTGAATGCTTTGGGCATTCACACCAACTAGAAACAATTGCTGAAGCAATTGCGGGGTGTGAATGCCCGCAGCTGAAGCTACGCTGCGAATGCTAATGCTGGGTTGAATGTATGAATGAGAATGAATTTTATGAATTGAAATTTTGAAAATAAAAGCTGAAGCCAAACTGCTGAATGCTGGGTTGAATGTTTGAGTGAGAATGAATTGTATGAATTGAAATTTTTAAAATGAAAGCTGAAGCCAAACTGCTGAATGCTGGGTTGAATGTTTGTATTAGTATGATTTTTATGAATAGAAATTTTTAAAATAATTGCTTAATCCAAACTGCTTAATGCTGGGTTGAATGTTTGTATGATAATGATTTGTATTAATTTAAAATTTGAAAATGAAAGCTGAAGCCAAACTGCTGAATGCTGGGTTGAATGTTTGAATGAGAATGAATTGTATGAATAGAAACTTTGAAAATGAAAGCTGAAGCCAAACTGCTGAATGCTGGGTTGAATGTAGTAGTATGAAGGTTAAGCAGAATGAATGTTGAAAAATTATGAATGTATAATTCATGAATTTGAATTTAAAAGCTGAATGGTGAAAATGTTTGAATTTTATTCAAAAGTTGAATGTAAATGTGTGCCTGTCCCAGATCCATGTTGCAATCTAACACACGACGCACTACGTGCGTGCCTGTTCCAGATCTATGTTGCAATCAAACACACCGAAGCACGCACTACGTGCGTGCCTGACTTTGTTTCCTGTGAAGACTCAATCAGAATTCGGGACTTTTATTTTGAAAGGACAGTCATAGACACAGCTTCCTGTGAGGAAACAGTTACCCCTCTGGAGTTTGACCTAATTCTGCTGGCCACCCCTGCATGACTTGGGCCCCCCTTGGGCCCCGGCCCCCCCTTTAAAAAAGTCTAGACACGCCCTGGTCTGTCTGTCTGTGTGTGTGTGATTGATGATGTCATCCACTCTCTGTATCATGAGCATTGATCGATCAGAAGCCTGTATAAGCCCCAGGCAGGGTCACTTGAGGTCAACTGCCAAGAGCTGGGCCGTTTCCATGGAGACGGCCCCTCCCTTCTCACTCCCTCTCCCTGCACCAGCTTCTGTCCCCTTAGACTGCCATTCATTTGAACTGAGTCAGACCCTGCCGAACTCCTCTAAATAACTCCCCAACCGTAGGAGTACAGCTTTGGGGTTTGGACCGTGGGCGGCAGGCGCTCGCGACGATCGCAGCGGTGTAAATTTTATGTCTCTAGCCCACTCAGAAGGCTGACAGCGGCAGGTTAAACACAAGAGGTTTCTCTGCTTCCTCACGCCTTTTCCTCTGAAATTTAACATTGGGCTCAATGGAGAGATTTTGGAGGTGCCGCCATAATTAAGGGTCTGGAGCCAAAACTATAAACCTGACAGACATGGGAGACACATCGCTACGACCGGGACAAGATTTCCAACGTTTTGATGTAAAAATTATGTCCGTGGGGCGTACGTAGCCCTCACAATCGCGATTTAAAAATATTTTTTTCAGACAATTCAGACACTGCTCTCCACTCTAGGTGTGTAGTTCTCCCACTCTAGTGCACGCAATAGACACCCATGTTAAAGGCTGATTTTTGAAGATTTCATGGTCTGAGATATGCTGAAATTGTGAATGAACCGTACATTTTTGAATAGACAATGATTTATGAATATGTAGCCAGGGAAATTTCCTGCGTTTTGAAAGTTGAATGAAGTTTCTAAGTGAAAGTATGAAGGAGTTATGAAGGTTTGTTCGAGGCTGAAAATGTTTTAAATTTGAAGCTCTCCCATTCATTTTCAATGGGAAAATTTTTCACGAATAATCGTTAATAACTCGGAAATTATGAAGGTTATGGCTTAGAAAAATACAAGCACACGATTCCCGATGAAGACGCACGTTTTGAAGTTCGTTTGAAGTTTCTAGCTTGAAAACTGTGGGAGAAGAAGCGGTCCAAAACTGGTCGAAGAATAATAATAATAAAGGAACACAGGATAACATAGGTTGTGAATGCTTTGCATTCACACCCAACTAGAAGAGCAATTGCTGAAGCAATTGCGGGTGTGAATGCCCGCAGCTGAAGCTACGCTGCTGAATGCTGAATGCTGAATGCTGGGTTGAATTTTGAATGAGACTGAATGGTATGAATTGAATGTTTGAAAATGAATGCTAATGCTGGGTTGAATGTTTGAATGAGAATGAATTGTATGAATAGAAATTTTGAAAATAAAAGCTGAAGCCAAACTGCTGAATGCTGGGTTGAATGTATGAATGAGAATGAATTGTATGAATTGAAATTTTGAAAATAAAAGCTGAAGCCAAACTGCTGAATGCTGGGTTGAATGTAGTAATATGAAGGTTAAGCAAAATGAATGTTGAAAAATTATGAATGTATAATTAATGAATTTGAATTTAAAAGCTGAATGGTGAAATATATACATGGTGAAGTATATAATTAGCATTGACCAATCAGAAGCCTGTATCACAGGCATGCTCACTGCAGCCCAAGTGCCACACACACAGCTGGGCCGTTTCCATGGAGACGGCCTCCCTTCTCACTCCCTCTCCCTGCACCAGCCTCTGTCTCCTTCTGCCCCCTTAGGCTGCCATTCATTTGAACTGAGTCAGACCCTGCCAAACTCCTCTAAATAACTCCAAAACCGTGAGGAGTACAGCTTTGGGGTTTGGACCGTGGCGGCAGGAGCTCGTGAGGGTCGCAGCGGTGTAAATTTCATGTCTCTAGCCCACTCAGAAGGCTGACAGCGGCAGGTTAAACACAAGAGGTTTCTCTGCTTCCTCACGCCTTTTCCTCTGAAAATTAACATTGCAGTCTATGGAGGGATTTCTGGAGGTGCCGCCCTAATTAAGGGTCTGGAGCCAAAACTATAAACCTCACAGACATGAGAGACACATCGCTACGATCGGGACAAGATTTCCAACGTTTTGATGTAAAAATTATGTCCGTGGGATGTACGTAGCCCTCACAATCGCGATTTAAAAATATTTTTTTCAGACGCTTCAGACACTGCTCTCCACTCTAGGTGTGTAGTTCTCCCACTCTAGTGCACGCAATAGACACCCATGTTAAAGGCTGATTTTTGAAGATTTCATGGTCTGACATAAGTCGAAATTGTGAATGAACTGTACATTTTTTTGAATTGACAATGAATTATGAATATGTAGCCAGGAAAATTTGCTGCGTTTTGAAAGTTGAATGAAGTTTCTAAGTGAAAGTATGAAGGAGTTATGAAGGTTTGTTCGAGGTTGAAAATTTTTGAAGTTTGAAGCTCTCCCCATTCATTTTCAATGGGAAAATTTTGAAATGAATTATGGTTAATAACTCGGAAATTATGAAGGTTATGGCTTAGAAAAATACAAGCACATAATGTCCCTGATGAAGACGCACGTTTTGAAGTTGGTTTGAAGTTTCTAGCTTGAAAACTGTGGGAGAAGAAGCGAGCCAAAAAAAGTGGCGGAAGAAAAATAATAATAATAAAGGTAGGAGAACATAGGTGTGAATGCCTTGGGGCATTCACACCAACTAAGAAGAGCAATTGCTGAAGCAATTGCGGGTGTGAATGCCCGCAGCTGAAGCTACGCTGCCGAATGCTAATGCTGGGTTGAATGTATGAATGAGAATGAATTGTACGAATTGAAATTTTGAAAATGAAAGCTGAAGCCAAACTGCTGAACGCTGGGTTGAATGTATGAATGAGAATGAATTGTATGAATAGAAACTTTGAAAATAAAAGCTGAAGCCAAACTGCTGAATGCTGGGTTGAATGTAGTAATATGAAGGTTAAGTAGAATGAATGTTGAAAAATTATGAATGTATAATTCATGAATTTGAATTTAAAAGCTGAATGGTGAAATATATACATGGTGAAGTATATAATTAGTTTGAACCCAAACTATGTAATATTTTAGTTTTAATAAAGTTTCTATTTGAAGTAGGCAGTACTTGTTAAAACCCCTATGTGTGTGTTCCTGCTTTGACCTCAAAGGCCTCATCATGTCACCATAGTTTAAAAGAAACTCCTGCTAAGTGAAAGTGGACAGTTGTGCTGACAGACCCTACCTCACCTCTCATTTGTCCTCCTCTTCTGTCTTTGTCTTCTTCGTCTTCTTCTTCACTGATTCACTGTAGTGCAGCATCTTTACTGTGGCTTCTCTCTTAATATATTTACAGCAGCCTCATCAGCTAATCTACAGTAGGAAATCTTAGCGCTAAAAATCATGAACCTTTAACTCATTTTACAAACTAATACACATGAATATAAATATCCAAGGTGAGCTGCTTCAATTAAAATGTTATTATTCAAACAATTATTACCATAAGCAGTTCCCTTCCAGATAGATCAGACAGGCAATGTTGCTCTTGTTTCACACAATACCTTTATTGTAATCATTTCATTGCAGAGAACAGGTGAAGCTTCAAATCTTCAGTATCAAGCATCATCAGCCTTAGACCCTCAAAGCATGTCAGGAAAAACTCCCACGAAACCTCCTTGAGGAAAAAAAGGGAGAAACCTTTAGGTAGGCCAAGGTCTAAGAGGGATCCCCTACCAGGACGGCTGAGCATGCAGTCTTTGTAAAGTTCAGGAGAAGATCCTGTCTCCACCACAGGAAAGATTGATGCCATTTCATTCGGTGAATCCCAACAGGAGCAAACAGGAAGCAGCTGGGTTGAGTTGAACTCTCTGTGGTGCTGAAGACTCTCTGAAGCCAGGCTTTGCTGTAAAGAAGATGACAGGTGTCATAACAAAGTGAAACAACAGTGGATAATATACAACAATCACTCACTAACACATAACATGTTAGTGTTTTATTTTCATCCCTTGTGTTTTGCTCCAGTTCAAATGTTGTAAACAGTAAATATTACACACTGTGTCACCCTGTAATCATCTGAAGTCAGACTGCTTACAGTTAGTTTGAGTCCAGCTGAAGAATCACACAGCTGCTCTGCCTCTGATGCTCTGGTCCTGTGGTCCTCGTGGTTCTGGTCCACATGGTTCTAGTTCTGTGATGAGGACAGGAGACAGAATTGTAACAGCAGTGATGCAGATGGACATCCTTCCACAATAGTTTGCTGTGTGAACATGTTTTCTGTTTATTGACAGTGTAAAGAGTCATGCTGAACCACTAAGGTGGTCTGACAGAGAAAAACACAGTCCCATACCAGGTCCAGGTCCAGAGATTTGTTCAGTGGAGACGTAGAGTCCCAGTGCTGCTGGAGTCCCCTTTCATCTCTGATTGCCAGGGATGGAAGGCACTAGAGCACAAACACAAAACAAAGGTTATGACAGGTGTCCTTCCTGACAGTCAGTACAAGTGCACGTGTTATTATTTCAGCTATGCATAAAGTATGGATTGTAAAGTTCACTTACAGAATGACTGGGTCCAGCTCCAGGTCCACACCGGCTGTCTGGTCGTCCTGTTGTCCAGGCTCCCCTCTGTCAGCATGGCCTCGCTTCAGTCACATGGATGTGCCTTCACCTTTCAGTAGGAACTCTAACAGAGCAGAGGAAGGCAGAGATGACAAGAACTGGTCAGAATGGAGTGTATCACTGGAAGTCACTTGCAGCATTGAAATAATTAAACAGTAGATACCAGGCACAGGAGCAGGCGGTTTGAAGCAGAGGCCTCTCGGTGTGGCGTCTCCACGTGGCCCAGGCACATGGATCTTTGAGTCCAGCAGTGAGGAACTGTGCTGCTGGACCTGTTGGCCTTTAAAGGTGTTTGCTCACATAGAGAAGAGAAACAGTTAGACAAACACAGACAGTGATCAGCATGTTTACCTCCTCAATGAACAGAGGAAATAAACAGTACATTGCTTCATGTTACTTACCACTTGTGTGCCTGGGCCCAGCTCAACTAAGAGAAATTTAATTTGTTGTGAATTTAATATATACATAATGCTCTGAAAATATAATGCTCTGTACAAAACAATGCTCTGTAAATATAATGCTCTGTACATATAATGCTCTGTAAATATAATGCTCTGTACAAAACAATGCTCTGTAAATATAATGCTCTGTACATATAATGCTCTGTAAATATAATGCTCTGTACATATAATGCTCTGGACAAAACAATGCTCTGTAAAATTCTTAGTTCCTCACAAAGTATTTGCCACTCAATAAAATGGAAGATAATAATCTCCCATTTTTCATCATATCTGTAAACGACGGACATCTAGTTTTTTGTCGGAGGGATCGTCCCTCCATGCTCCAGGACCAGATGTTATAGCCTGGCTGCAAAGGACGATCCCCCCCATTATATATGTTGAGCTTTAAAAGTGTTTGTTGACACAAAGTAGAGAATCTGTTAGAAAAACACATGGACAGTGATCAGCCTGTTTACGTTTTCAGTGACCAGAGGAAATAAACACTACATTGCTTCATGTCACTTGTCACTTGTGTACCTAGGCCCAGCTCAACTGGTTGACATTTTATAATTAGAGCAACTAAATTTGTTGTGAATTTAAAATAAATATAATTCTCTGTAAAAACAATGCTCTGGAAATATAATTCTCTGTAAAAACAATGCTCTGGAAATATAATGCTCTGTACAAAACAATGCTCTCTCTCAAAGTATTTGCCACTCAATAAAATGGAAGATAATAATCTCCCATTTTTCATCATATCTGCAAACGACGGACATCTACTTTATTGTCGGGGGGATCGTCCCTCCATCCCACCCTCCCTTCAAAGGACGACCCCCCCCATCATTACTGTAAAGGATTTAGACTTGTGAATTTTACAACAGTTATGGTTTGCTGACAAGACTTAAAAGTTCACTACACAGTAGACAGGATTATGATAGCTGTAGTAAGTTTTTAGCACACCTGAATACAAACAGCACTGTGGCCTTGAGATGAAAACAGGGTCCAACAGTGTATTTTTCTCTGTGGTAGATGAACTGATGACTTGGCCGTAACCTTTAGACTCAAACAGAGCCAGTATTGGCTTGTTTGTTCCAGACAACAGATCTTCATTAAAATCTCCACAAACTAAGATTGGATGTTGATCCAGTATTTCCAGCGCATCTAACAGCTTTTCCAGATTGGACAAGAAAGACTGAACACTGTAGCTCGGAGGTCTGTAAACTGCTGCAATGACACCTTTGAATGGTGCTTCAAGTTTAACAACAGTAAACTCAATGTCAGTAGCGTTCTGGATGTAACGCTTCTCTTGTACTCTGATGTGGTTTTTCACATAGATAGCTACTCCACCACCAGTTTTGTTGGCCATGTTAGGGTTGTTACTGTACGACACGTTTCTGTTTCGATGAAACAAGTTGTAACCGTCTAACTGAAGACTTTCGGATACAAAAGATCCCACAAGGTGAGTTTCTGTTAGACACAAGATGTCTGCCAGATGAAGCTCATGGTGACTTTTAAGGTCAGAGACATGAGCTGGTAGTCCTTCTGTGTTATGATGGACAACAGTCAGAGTATCTGGTCTGTCAAATGCTTCTAATGGGAGATGAAAAAGAGGCATAACATCCTGCAATGAAACTTCTGCCATACTAGCAAGAGCCACTTTGATCTCTGGGTTAGCATGTATCTTTTTCTCATCAAAATCCAGAATATGTAGACCACTGAGAGAAGTTACTCTGCTGAGAGCTACATAAGCCATGCCATGTTCAAAGATGCCTTTCAGTGACACAACAGCAGAAGTAGCTGTCATACCTTGAACTTTATGAGTTGTACAAGCGAATGCCAGTTTTAATGGAAACTGTCTGCGAACCACTCCTTTCTGCTTCAGATTCTCTTCCTCTCTCTTTATGAACACAACATTATCAGCTGCACCAGTATTACTTCCACTGACAAGTTGCAAACCAAGTTTACACACATGTGGACCACCTACATCAGTCACAATCTGTGAAATCAGAGCAAATGTTCCATTACAAAGGCCAGCCTGAACATCAATGTTTCTGGTTATCATCACACGAGCACCAAGTGCAACATTTATGTAATCAGGTAGTTCTTTTTTAGTGCCTTGATAAGGTACCGCCTTTCTTTCCATTCTGCCAGTTCTGGGGTCTTTCTGGTAGTCGTCTGCATTTATTTTCACAATGTCAGAGTGAAACTCAGTTAACACAGCAGAGTTATGCTCATCAACCTGTTTGTTGGTAGCATAGATATGCAGAACATCTTTAGGACAGTGAGTCTGATCTGTGATCGCTTGATAAAGCAGAGCTTTATCTTCTCTCAACAAGTCATCTGTCTTTTCTTTCACACGGATTCTGTTCAGCATCTCAGCAAAAGGTACATCATCTCTTTGACGCATGATCTCAGTCAGGGTGATCATTTTAAAATGTTGGCACCAGAGGTCAAGCTGAGACGGATCAAAGACACACAAAGGTTTAGCCTGTCTGACTGGAGGTAACTGATAGAAATCTCCAACAGCAAGAACCGACATGCCACCAAAAGGTTTCACACTTCCTTTGATCTGCTTTAATCTGTGATCAACGTAGGCAAACAAAGACCTTGAAACCATAGAAATTTCATCAATGATGAGAATTTCAGCGTTTGAGAGCTCAGCTCTGACTTCATCAAGTTTATTGCCAAGACCCTGAAAAGGAGGCTTTAGGCTTCTTGGCAGCTTGAGTAGAGAATGTAAAGTAGTTCCATTTATGTTGAATGCTGCAGTTCCAGTGAATGCAGTCAACAAGACAGTAGGTTTAGATATGTCTGCTTCCTCTGCATGACGTGGTAGTCTGCTCAGTATTTTTGATGCCTCTGCATGAATACATTTGATCAGGTGTGATTTTCCTGTTCCTGCACCACCATTGATGTAGTAGAAAAACTGCTCAGGGTTTAAGCCACAGACACGCTTCAAGCACCAGTCTCTCACAGTGTAAAACATGGATGCTTGCTTCTGATTCAAGTTCTGATACATTTGACGTAACACCGTAGGATCTATCTCAGGGACTTCTCTGGTTACTGCACAGTCTGGTCTGGAGTCTGAACCAAGGTTTAAATCAGGTACATTCTCTTGAACGTTGTCACAGTCAGGTTGTCTCGCTTCAAGTTCCTCAATACACTCTAACCTCTGTAGTTCACATTCTGGAGCCAAGTTAGACCACTCATCTCTAATGCCACCGGTTTGTTCAAACTCTTCAATAGCATTGTCAATGTCATTCCTGTGTTTCTCATACTTCTCTCTGTTTCTTTTGACAATCTGAAGCACTGACTCTGGATGCTCTGAACCAGGTAGCCAAACAGCAGCACCATCATGAAAGGAACGGTAGGTAGGGAAATGACTGCTTTTCAACTGTGACTCTGCACGATGAGGAAGGTAAAGTTTCAGTAACGTACCATAAAAGTTCTCAGGGTTCTTTTCCTGTGAGAAACGGTGATACTTAATGACAGCAGGTTTATCATTGGTTCTCCTCTGGACAAAGCCCATTTCATTGAGAAGAGGAAGAACATTTGGACCTTTTGCTTGTTCGCCATAGACAATCCTACAAGTAGCAGCAAAATCAGCCAAACACATTGCCTCAAACTCTGGTGTTTCAGGTCTGCATTTGTACTTGTCAGGTAAACCACTCATCCACACGTTCTCAGAGTCTGCTGGTCTGTTCTCTAGAGCTGAGAGAGGGTAACTCATTTTCAGAGCATTGTCATCTGTCGGAACAAACACGACGCTGCGTGAACACTTTTTCAAGTGGAGGCCACAAACACGAGCAACACACTCCTGAGCACTGACTTCTCTTTTTTTGGAGTACGCCTGCATGATCTGTTTCATCTCATCACTCTCATTCACATTTTCATGACGCATGTTTTCAATCATTGACTTCAGGTACTCACTTAAACCATGCTCGGCTTTAGTGATGTAGCTGCAGATGTACATGATACAGGAGTAAGCGTTGAGAATGAACTGAATGTCCAAATTTGCATCCCAGCCTTCAAGAAGATGACGATTGTAACAATTCACCCAAGCGTCTTTTGGATCTCTCTTATATACAACAGCACTGGATTTGGTCGTCAACTCTAGACATCGAAGATATTCTGCAACAGTGAGCTCACTCAGAGTCAGAAGCTGCTCTAATGTCAGGTTGGCATTTTCAGGTTGTTCAAGCAAAGACTTAACTTTTGTGAGTTTGACTTTTGCGGCATTAGCTGCACTCTGATCTTCACTCTCTATGGATCTCAGTATCATGGTTTGTGGGCAAGGTTGTTTAGGAAAGCCAAAACGACAACTCGCACCAGGATGTTTCACACACGTCTTGGAATGTTTTTTGCTGTGCATCTGAACTTCAGTAACTTTTGTGCAGTTCAGGTTCTGAGTCTGGATCGGGAAGTTGAGCTGAAATGTATTTGTCAACAAAGTCACAAATCTGCTGATCACTGTCTTCCTCAAACACAGGTGCACCTTCGACCCAAATGAGACAATGAATGTGTGGACTGCCTCTGTGCTGAAACTCCAAACGGTAAAAGTAGTCAATGACTTTTCCAATGGGTTCAGCTGGTGACAAAAGCAAATCTCTGAACAGAGCCTCAACACGTTTGTCAAACATACGCATCGTTGTCACAGGATTGCTTCGCAGTATTTCACATTTGGAAGACCAGTCGAGCTCATCAAAATTCACACGTTCTCCTTGTTGAGCCTTAATGACTGTAATGACCTCTTTCCAACGCATCTCTGCAGCAGAAAATGTACAAAAGAAGGTGGGAGTTCCCAACTGTCTGATCATAGCAAAGAGATCTTTAGTGGTTTTCTCCCAATAGGCTGGAGTGCCTCTGAGTGGAGTCATAAATCTGGTGACATATCTGTTACGCACAAGTCTTTCAACTTCCTCTCTGTCTTGCAACATTGCATTAGTTATTCTGCGACCATCTCTGGTAAAAGGACGACCTTTACGCAACTGAATCCTCATGCTGGAAGTAGCCTGGTGTATCTCAGTTACAAACTGTGCAAAGAACAAGTAGTTTGAATCTCTGGCAAAACGATCATCAACACAAGAAAGCCTTGTTTTGAAATAACTGGAAGGCGTTAACCTGATAGGTCTGTTTTCATCAAGAGTGTTTTGACCAGTGGGAAACTGAACAGGGAAAGCCATCGCCTCAAGATGAGGTGTTTTGAAAAAGCTGACTGGTTTGTTTCCTTCAGCAGGGGCAACAGAGTAGATTCCTTCACTGAAGCTCAAGATCTCCTCTGCAACATCACAAGGCTGTAAACAAGACTCAAGAGCAACGCCACCATTAGGTTCATCACCTTCTTGTTCTTTATCATCTGACTGCTGCTGTGGTTGATGTTCATCACAAGACTGACTGTCATCAATCTGATCAATGATTTCAGCATCAGTTACTGCCTCACAAAGCGCATCGATTTCAAAAGCGTCAATTTCCATCAAATCCTCAGCATCGTAATCATCATCATCCATTTTGTCCTCCTCATCAGCATCATCATCCTCACCTTCATCAGGAAGTGTTGGGTCACATAACTCAGCCTCATCTCTGATAGTTACATCATCATACTGTGGATGAACCTCTTTCAGTTTAAGCAAAGCTCTGACAAGTTTAGACCAAGTTACAGTTTGGAAGACTTGATGACCTTTGAAACACAATCGTCTCTTCAGTTTCACTCTCATCACTTGAGATTCACTTCTCAGTCTGGGTAAAGCATTGACTGTTTCCTGGACTTCAGAAGGAACACAAACAACGTTACCTTGAACAGCTCTTTGTTGACCTTTAGGAAGAGGGATGATCTTAGCAAACGTGATACACTTAGCAACAAGATGTCTTTCCAAGATGTTCAAATCTTTAAGCTCAGGTGGAATATCTGCAAGCTGTAAGTTGTTAGCTGTAGCAAGTGAAGGCATTCTACCATTTTTAAGATGATCATGACAAGTGTGACAGATCCACTCTCGCTTTCTCTCATCAGGTACTGTGCAAAGTTGAGAATGACATTCATCATTGCAAACATGAACAAACTCACCTGTCAGACAAGTTTCAGCAACAACTGGATTTTTAACATAAGTAGATCTGTTGCAACATTTCACCTGATTAGGGAACAATGCTCTGTGGCAAACTGTACAAACATGAGTGGGTCCTTTTTTTATTTCTGATTGAAAAACTTTAACAGCTTCTCTGATCAGAGTATCATCAGTTTGGTTTTGTTGAGTCTCATTATGGGGATTATTTTGTCTGTTTAACCGCCTGTACTTTCTTCTGATATCAAGCACTTTACACTGCATGCTATTAGACATTCTGCATCCAATGTATTTGTTTCTCATTCGTTGTCTCATAGTTTGTTTTTGCTTAGATCTGAATGAAGGATCATTGGCATAGCGATGGGTGATGTAAGACTTTTTAGTTTGTCTGACATGAGCATTCAAGTGATAATAGGACTTTAAATGTGATCTTTGTCTCAACTTAAAGCCAGTGTCTTGACTGTAACGATTTCTTATGTAAAGTTTTCGTTTTAGCTGGAAGTTCGAGTCCTGTCGATAGCGAGCAGTTGTTTTATCAATCTTTCTTTTTCTGCAGTCAACATTTTGTCTGTAACGATGGATTTCATAGCATTTTTTCTGTTTCTTAATACATTCATCTTTAGCATATCTTTCTTTTTCTTTCCTCTTTTTATCCATCTCTTTAATTTTCAGCCTTCTGTTTCTGTCATCCTTTTTGCTCTGTTTCTTCTCCAACGCCTTAAGTCTTCTTTTAATCTTTTGCCTTTGCTGTTTTGAATATCTTGATAGATCAAATTCAGTTTTGTCTGATGTCATGCCAACACAGGGGGTGGACTCTAGAACTGAGCATGATGGCAAAGACATTTCAATTTCCTCTGTTACGCTGGGCACAGTTTGATGCTCCTGCTCTTTAACAACACCACTGGACACTGAACATGATGGCAAACACAATTCTGACATTTCAGTTTCAACCTCTGCAACACTGGGCACACTGTGATGCTTGTGCTCTTTCACATGTGTATCATCAGCAACATCACTGGACTCAACATGTAGCACATTTTCATCCACACAAAGATCATCCACACTCTGAAAAGTCACAGGCATCAACTCATATGGAGAGTTTGGGCTGGCACCAAGCAAGCTGAAAACTGTGACAATCTTTCTGATCATTTCACTGAGATGAGCGAAGGTAAACATGACAGCTGTTCCTGTACCTGTACCCCATGGGCCAAGAGGTAAACCATCAGGACGTCGAGAGTGAGGGTCAAAGAAGCCATACTTTCCATGTTGGTCTCGGAAAACAGCGATGCACTGAGAAGCCATGATCAACAGAGCGTAGTTCACATCTGAAGACAAGCACTGCAGTCTGTTTGAGAGGTTAGGGAAAGCTCCATCATCTGTAAACATTCCAATCATTGATTCACACTTTGTCATGATGTATTGCTGACTGTGGCCTACAACGATCTCAGGAAGTTCTTCAGTGTTCAAATGGTTAGAAACCGCTCGTTTATCTGCAATCAGTTGATTCATAACAAGTGTGTACATTGCATGGCCTCCATCTAGAACAAGGTCAAGGTCTGCACTGCTGAGGTGTCCCAACTCATGAAGGAAAGCAAGAAATGTAGCAGAGTTACAGGTGCACGAACTGTTGTTAGAATCAGCATATTTCCAGTGGGCCTGACTGCGGGATGCCAACACACGTGTCACATTAGCATTAGAAGACTCAGGTACATTTATCTCTCTGTTGCGCTGAGGTGAAGTACTTACTGTTTGTTTGTTCTGAGATGGAGTACTCACTGTCTGTTCAGATGCTGTAGACTGAAGGAAATCATCAAACTTCTGCCAGCGTACTTTTGCAGCTTGAGATTTCTTACCTTTTCGAGGCATGGTGGTTCAAAGGTTGGGTTTCACAGCCAAGTATGTTTGTGATTTTTCAAAAGTGTTGCAATGCAACCAGAGGTTGAGTGTTTTCTCAAAAGTGTGTTCTCACAAAGGTGCGTTCTCTCAAAGGTTGTATTCTCAAAGATTGTATTCTCAAAAGTGGTTCTCAGAGGTCGTGGTCAAAGGTTGTGGTTAAAGGTCGTTCTCAGAGGTCGTTCTCACAGACCCGGGTAGGGCCGACAGAGTGAAATACAGGGAGAGAGAAAAAGGCAGAGACAGCAGCTAGAGCAGGGACGGATTAGGGTTGGGGTTGGGAGCACAAGACCACGATCCAGCAGAGTGGTTGAGTGTTGTTCTTCGGCTGCAGTGTGAGAAAGAAGGAAAAAAAATACTTTTCTTAAAATAATTCTGTATGGTTATTGCAGGACTTGATCTTTAAATACATGTCAGTGACTGAAAACATGTAGACGACAAAACAAACATAATTTATCAACAACACAGTGTTCAATGTAATTGTAATGTAACCATAATTTTATTAAGAATATTTTAAAATCAAATATATTTGTAAAAATCATGGTTTGAATTTCGCATTCAATATTTGTGTGGACTTCCAATCCTCTATCATAATGCAGGTCAAAAAGCTCTTCAAGACTGCTGAGTGAGCCACCTAATGTGGGATGGATAATTATTTGAATATAATAACTGTGCCACTCAAATTATTCTGTCTCTTATAAGGTATAATATGCAAACATTTTGTAAATAATAAAAGTAAATAATCAGTGTCTGTATGTGATCAAGTAAAGGCAAGATAATTTTATTTGTGTAGCCCAGGGTCTGCAACCTTTACTATCAAAGAGCCATTTTGCCTCCTTTTCCAGGCATTGTAATTTACTTACCAATCAAGCACACAATCCTCTTCTACTTAGTCTGGAGAGAAAAATAACATGTTGGACCAAAAAGTGTAAAATAGCACATCATCTCTGTTATTGTATGTTATTATATTTATTACATACTTGAGTATGTAAGTTTTAATTCAAGGTGGTAATTTAATTAAAAAAAATATATATATCACATTTATGATATCATTTCAAAGCAAAATAGTATTTACCTTGTGTGGCTTAATGCCAGCTAACAGCTAAAGCTGCTCGTGAAAAAGTGACACAGAGAAGCATCAGAGCAAAATGCCTTTTAACCATCAGCCATTTGACATGTCATTACAGGGAGAAGACAGTTATAATCTGTAACATTAATTATGACCCAGGTAGAGTCCACACTGGCTCACTAGAGTCGCTATGGCATTTCTTTTTTAATAGTAAAGCCACACCAGTGTACAACTTGATATAACATGGCAAAATGGCTGCAATTAAAAGTGCTAATAAATCTAGGTGATAACTAAGAGGATTAGCTATCTATCTCTATCTGACACTTTATTGCAGTTAATAACATGACAGATTCACTTTTTATTTTCCAGCTTCACAGTGATGTACCAGTAACTGACTCAGACAGTGAACAAGACAACAGCCCAAACTCAGTAGCATACGCTTTCACTGACCTTTGATTGACAGGTGCCCTGACATGCCCCCTTCACATGCTTCCCATTTGGGCTAAATTAATTCAGCCCAAAGGTTGACCTTCAGCCAATCACAGCAGGGTAGCAACAGTATTGTGACCTTCAGCCAATCACAGCAGGGTAGCAACAGTACTGTGACCTTCAGCCAATCACAGCAAGGTAGCAACAGTATTGTGACCTTCAGCCAATCACAGCACAGTTCCAGTTTGTAGTAGAATGTGGAGAGCATGAAGTGAGCAACTTAAGTGATTACCACCAGCTGTCACTGTTAATATTTATTTTTTAATAGTAAAGCCACACCAGTGAACACCCTGATATAACATGGTAAAATAGCTGCCATTAAAAGTGCTAATAAAGCCAGGCTATAACTACGAGGATTAGCTGGTCTCTATCTGACACTTTATTGCTGTTAACAACATGACATATTCACTTTTTATTTTCCAGCTTCAGAGTGATGTACCAGTAAATGGCGAGAGAGTGGACAAGACACCACTTCTTATTTAGTGGGGAAAACATTTTTGCTGACTAACCTGCTAGCGTTAGCATTAGAGGCCATTAGCAGCGTTGGTAACATTAGCTGACAGTGTACAAAGAGAAATACTGCTTTGCTTTGAGGCTATATCCTTCTTTGTGTAAAGCTCATGAGTTATCACAACATTTTAGTGTTAGTTTATAGCACTTAAGCTGTGTGTTTTAAAGTCATTTTACCACTCATTTACTGTTAAAGCGTTATCAGTAGAGAGACACGACTTACCTCTCAGAGAGTCCGAGCAGAAGTGGCGGAATCAGAAGTGACGCAGCTGAATTACAGTTGGGGCGTTCAAAGACACTGGGAAATTGAAGCACTCAGGATTGTCCGTGACCAGGGCTAACATTACTGTCTTTAAGAGGCTGTAGGAGGCTAGATGTCAAAGCCAGTGAAGCTACTGCAACCATATGAAAGTAGAAAAATTAAAAACTACATTGCTATCATCATTTAATACTTACTTATTATCATTCTATGATTATTATTTGTATTATTGTTGTAACTTGTGGATAATCCCAGCTTCAGTAAACGTTACATGCACAGACTAGAGGTCTGGAACATTCTGAGGATTTACTGTGTGGCACTAAAGCAGTTTCCAATCACAGATGCCCCCAAAATTGCTGCAAAAAGTTATGAGGCAGAAGGGACCACAGGAATGGGCATTTTATACTTCCAGTATTATTCAAAAGTGATGAACAGAGGATGTGGAATAATGTAAGGATTTTATTAAAGATGAGGCTACTCTGATACTGAAGGATTTAATGTTTATGAATAAAGTGGAGAAACATAAGATAAAGAAAAAATATATAATATTTGAAGTTGAAGGCTAAACCAATCTGCTGATGCTGAGTTAAATGTGTTTGAATGAAGTAGAGAAACATGAATAGTTGTAAATGAATGTATTGTATGAATGTAATTTTTTTCAATGTTTTGGGAAGGTGGAGTAGAATAAATGTTGAAAAAAACAATGAATGAGAATGAATTGTATGAATTGCAATTTAGAAAATAAAAGCCTACGTCAAACTGCTAATGCTGAGTTGAATGTAGTAGTATGAAGGTTAAGCAGAATAAATGTTGAAAAAAACAATGAATGAGAATGAACTGTATGAATAGAAATTTGAAAATAAAAGCCTAAGCCAAACTGCTGAATGCTGGGTTGAATTTTTGAATGAGAATGAACTGTATGAATTGAAATTTTGAAAATAAAAGCTGAAGCCAAACTGCTGAATGCTGGGTTGAATGTAGTAGTATGAAGGTTAAATAGAATGAATGTTGAAAAAATTATGAATGTATAATTAATGAATTTGAATTTAAAAAGCTGAATGGTGAAAATGTTTGAATTTTATTCAAAAGTTGAATGTAAATGTGTGCCTGTCCCAGATCCATGTTGCAATCGAACACACGGCTTACGCACTCACGCGGCAAGTGCCTGTCCCAAATCCATGTTGCAATCAAACACACGCAGCTCCACTCAACGTGCGTGGCTTTATTTGTTTCCTGTGAAGACTCAATCAGAATTGACTTTTATTTTGAAAGGACAGTCATAGACACAGCTTCCTGTGAGGAAACAGTTACCCTCTGGAGTTTGACCTACTTCTGCTGGCCACCCCCTGCATGACTTGGGCCCCCTTGGGCCAGACCCCCCCTTTAAAAAAAGTCTAGACACGCCCTGGTCTGTCTGTGTGTGTGTGATTGATGATGTCATCCACTCTCTGTATCATGAGCATTGATCAATCAGAAGCCTGTATCACAGGCATGCTCACTTGAGCCCAAGTGCCACACACAGAGCTGGGCCGTTTCCATGGAGACGGCCCCTCCCTTCTCACTCCCTCTCCCTGCACCAGCCTCTGTCTCCTTCTGCCCCCTCAGGCTGCCATTCATTTGAACTGAGTCAGACCCTGCCGAACTCCTCTAAATAACTCCAAAACCGTGAGGAGTACAGCTTTGGGGTTTGGACCGTGGGCGGCAGGAGCTCGCGACGATCGCAGCGATGTAAATTTTATGTCTCTAGCCCACTCAGAAGGCTGACAGCGGCAGGTTAAACACAAGAGGTTTTTCTGCTTCCTCACGCCTTTTCCTCTGAAAATTAACATTGCAGTCTATGGAGGGATTTCTGGAGGTGCCGCCCTAATTAAGGGTCTGGAGCCAAAACTATAAACCTCCTGAACCACGAGAGAGACACATCGCTACGATCGGGACAAGATTTCCAACGTTTTGATGTAAAAATTATGTCCGTGGGATGTACGTAGCCCTCACAATCGCGATTTAAAAATATTTTTTCAGGCGCTTCAGACACTGCTCTCCACTCTAGGTGTGTAGTTCTCCCACTCTAGTGCACGCAATAGACACCCATGTTAAAGGCTGATTTTTGAAGATTTCATGGTCTGACATAAGCTGAAATTGTGAATGAACTGTACATTTTTTGAATTGACAATGATTTGTGAATATGTCGCCAGGAAATTTACTGCGTTTTGAAAGTTGAATGAAGTTTCTAAGTGAAAGTATGAAGGAGTTATGAAGGTTTGTTCGCTGAAGGAAAATGTTTGAAAATCTCTGGATTTGAAGCTCTCCCCATTCATTTTCAATGGAAATATATTTCATGAATTATTGTTAATAATTCGGAGATTATGAAAGTTATCAAAATTCTGAATACATCCGCACTATTCCGATGAAGCCATACGTTTTGAAGTTGGTTTGAAGTTTCTAGCTTAGAAAACTGTGGGAGAAGAAGCGGTCCAAAAAAACTGGTCATTGGAATAATAATAATAAGAATAAGGTAGGATAACATAGGTTGTGAATGCTTGGGCATTCACACTAACTAGAAGAGCAATTGCTGAAGCAATTGCAGGTGTGAATACCGCAGCTGAAGCTACGCTGCTGAATGCTAATGCTGGGTTGAATGTATGAATGAGAATGAATTGTACAATTGAAATTTTGAAAATGAAAGCTGAAGCCAAACTGCTGAATGCTGGGTTGAATGTTTGAATGAGAATGAATTGTATGAATTGAAACTTTGAAAATGAAAGCTGAAGCCAAACTGCTGAATGCTGGGTTGAATGTTTGAATGAGAATTAATTGTATTAATTTCATCTTTGAAAATAAAATCCTAAGCATACTGCTGAATGCTGGGTTGAATGTAGTAGTATGAAGGTTAAGCAGAATGAATGTTGAAAAATTATGAATGTATAATTCATGAATTTGAATTTAAAAGCTGAATGGTGAAAATGTTTGAATTTAATTCTGCTTGCCACCCCTGACTGACTTGGGCCCCCCTTGGGCCAGGGCCACCCCTATGAAAAAGTCTAGACGCACCCTGGTCAGTCTGTATATGAATGATTGATTATGGCATCCACTCTCTTTATCATGAGCATTGACCAATCAGAAGCCTGTATCACAGACATGCTCACTGCAGCCCAAGTGCCACACACACAGCTGGGCCGTTTCCATGGAGACGGCCCCTCCCTTCTCACTCCCTCTCCCTGCACCAGCCTCTGTCTCCTTCTGCCCCCTTAGGCTGCCATTCATTTGAACTGAGTCAGACCCTGCCAAACTCCTCTAAATAACTCCAAAACCGTGAGGAGTACAGCTTTGGGGTTTGGACCGTGGGCGGCAGGAGCTCGCGATGATCGCAGCGGTGTAAATTTCATGTCTCTAGCCCACTCAGAAGGCTGACAGCGGCAGGTTAAACACAAGAGGTTTCTCTGCTTCCTCACGCCTTTTCCTCTGAAAATTAACATTGCAGTCTATGGAGGGATTTCTGGAGGTGCCGCATCTAATTAAGGGTCTGGAGCCAAAACTATAAACCTCACAGACATGAGAGACACATCGCTCTACGATCGGGACAAGATTTCCAACATTTTGATGTAAAAATTATGTCCGTGGGGTGTCGTAGCCCTCACAATCGCTTGATTTAAAAATATTTTTTCAGCTGATGCAGAAGCTGCTCTCCACTCTAGGTGTGTAGTTCTCCCACTCTAGTGCACGCAATAGACACCCATGTTAAAGGCTGATTTTTGAAGATTTCATGGTCTGACATAAGTGGAAATTGTGAATGAACTATACATTTTTGAATTGACAATGATGATTGATGAATATGTAGCCAGGAAAATTTACTGCGTTTTGAAAGTTGAATGAAGTTTCTAAGTGAAAGTATGAAGGAGTTATGAAGGTTTGTTCAGTGAGGTTAAATGACTTTTAAATTTGAAGCTCTCCCATTCATTTCCAATGGGAAATTTTTATGAATTATTGTTAATAACTCGGAAATTATGAAAGTTATCAAAATTCTGAATACATCCGTACTATTCCCGATGAAGACATACGTTTTGAAGTTGGTTTGAAGTTTCTGGCTTGAAAACTGTGGGAGAAGAAGCCTTGGCGAAAAAGTGAGCGGAAGAAAAATAATAATAATAATAATAATAATAATAAAGGTAGGAGAACATAGGTTGTGAATGCTTCGCATTCACACCCAATAATAAAGGTAGGAGAACATAGGTGTGAATGCTTTGGGCATTCACACCAACTAGAAGAGCAATTGCTGAAGCAATTGCGGGTGTGAATACCACAGCTGAAGCTCAACTGCTGAATGCTAATGCTGGGTTGAATGTTTGAATGAGAATGAATTGTATGAATTGAAATTTTGAAAATAAAAGCTGAAGCCAAACTGCTGAATGCTGGGTTGAATGTTTGAATGAGAATGAATTGTAGTAGAATGAAACTTTGAAAATATGAAAGCCTAAGCAAACTGTGAGCAGCTGGGTTGAATGTAGTAGTATGAAATTTAACACATTTGAAAATGTTTGAATTTAATTCTGCTTGCCACCCTGATTGACTTAGGGCCCCCTTGGGCCAGGGGCCACCACCTATGAATTTAAAAGTCTAGACACACCTGGTCAGTCTGTATATGAATGATTGATTATGGCATCCACTCTCTATAATTAGCATTGACCAATCAGAAGCCTGTATCACAGACATGCTCACTGCAGCCCAAGTGCCACACACAGAGCTGGGCCGTTTCCATGGAGGCGGCCCCTCCCTTCTCCTCCCTCTCCTTGCACCAGCCTCTGTCTCCTTCTGCCCCCTTAGGCTGCCATTCATTTGAACTGAGTCAGACCCTGCCAAACTCCTCTAAATAACTCCAAAACCGTGAGGAGTACAGCTTTGGGGTTTGGACCGTGGGAGGCAGCAGGAGCTCGCGATGATCGCAGCGGTGTAAATTTCATGTCTCTAGCCCACTCAGAAGGCTGACAGCGGCAGGTTAAACACAAGAGGTTTCTCTGCTTCCTCACGCCTTTTCCTCTGAAAATTAACATTGCAGTCTATGGAGGGATTTCTGGAGGTGCCGCCCCTAATTAAGGGTCTGGAGCCAAAACTATAAACCTCACAGACATGAGACAAACATCGCTACGATCGGGACAAGATTTCCAACGTTTTGATGTAAAAATTATGTCCGTGGGGTGTACGTAGCCCTCACAATCGCGATTTAAAAATATTTTTCAGACGCTTCAGACACTGCTCTCCACTCTAGGTGTGTAGTTCTCCCACTCTAGTGCACATAATAGACACCCATGTTAAAGGCTGATTTTTGAAGATTTCATGGTCTGAGATATGCTGAAATTGTGAATGAACCGTACATTTTTGAATTGAAGATGAATTATGAATATGTAGCCAGGAAAATTTGCCGCGTTTTGAAAGTTGAATGAAGTTTCTAAGTGAAAGTATGAAGGAGTTATGAAGGTTTGTTCGCTGAAGGAAAATGTTTGAAAATCTCTGGATTTGAAGCTCTCCCCATTCATTTCCAATGGGAAATTTTTGATGAATTATGGTTAATAACTCGAAATTATGAAGGTTATGGTTATGAAAATTCTGAATACATCCACACTATTCCCGATGAAGAGCGCACGTTTTGAAGTTGGTTTGAAGTTTCTAGCTTGAAAACTGTGGGAGAAGAAGCGGTCCAAAAAACTGGGGGAAGAAAAATAATAATAAAGAACACAGAAGAACATAGGTTGTGAATGCTTTGGGCATTCACACCAACTAGAAGAGAGCAATTGCTGAAGCAATTGCGGGTGTGAATGTACGCAGCTGAAGCTACGCTGCTGAATGCTAATGCTGGGTTGAATGTTTGAATGAGAATGAATTGTATGAATTGAAATTTTGAAAACAAAAGCTGAAGCCAAACTGCTGAATGCTGGGTTGAATGTTTGAATGAGAATGAAGTATGAATTGTTAGCAGAATGAATGTTGAAAAATTATGAATGTATAATTCATGAATTTGAACGCTGGGTTGAAAATGTTTGAATTTTATTCAAAAAGTTGAATGTAAATGTGTGCCTGAATAGAAACTGTTGCAAAATAACAAGCCTTAAGCAAACTGCCTGACTTTGTTTCCTGTGAAGACTCAATCAGAATTCGGGACTTTTTATTTTGAAAGGACAGTCATGACACAGCTTCCTGTGAGGAAACAGTTATGAGTTTGACCTAATTCTGCATGAATTTGAATTTAAAAGTCTAGACCGCCTGGTCTGTCTGTGTGTGTGATTGATGATGTCATCCACTCTCTGTATCATGAGCATTGATCGATCAGAAGCCTGTATCACAGGCATGCTCACTGCAGGTCAACTGCCACACAGCTGGGCCGTTTCCATGGAGGCGGCCCCTCCTTCTCACTCCCTCTCCCTGCACCAGCCTCTGTCTCCTTCTGCCCCCTTAGGCTGCCATTCATTTGAACTGAGTCAGACCCTGCCAAACTCCTCTAAATAACTCCAAAACCGTGAGGAGTACAACTTTGGGGTTTGGACCGTGGGTGGCAGGAGCTCCTTGATGAGTCCGCATAGCGGTGTAAATTTCATGTCTCTAGCCCACTCAGAAGGCTGACAGCGGCAGGTTAAACACAAGAGGTTTCTCTGCTTCCTCACGCCTTTTCCTCTGAAAATTAACATTGCAGTCTATGGAGGGATTTCTGGAGGTGCCGCCCTGATTAAGGGTCTGGAGCCAAAACTATAAACCTCACAGACACGAGAGACACATCGCTACGATCGGGACAAGATTTCCAACGTTTTGATGTAAAAATTATGTCCGTGGGGTGTGCGTAGCCCTCACAATCGCGATTTAAAAATATTTTTTCAGACGCTTCAGACACTGCTCTCCACTCTAGGTGTGTAGTTCTCCCACTCTAGTGCACGCAATAGACACCCATGTTAAAGGCTGATTTTTGAAGATTTCATGGTCTGAGATATGCTGAAATTGTGAATGAACCGTACATTTTTGAATTGAAGATGAATTATGAATATGTAGCCAGGAAAATTTGCCTGCGTTTTGAAAGTTGAATGAAGTTTCTAAGTGAAAGTATGAAGGAGTTATGAAGGTTTGTTCTAGGCTGAAAATTTTTAAATTTGAAGCTCTCCCCATTCATTTCCAATGGGAAAATTTTTGATGAATTATTGTTAATAACTCGGAAATTATGAAGGTTATGGCTTAGAAAATACAAGCAATAATGTCCTGATGAAGCCGCACGTTTTGAAGTTCGTTTGAAGTTTCTAGCTTGAAAACTGTGGGAGAAGAAGCGAGCGAAAAACGAGGTAGAAGAAAAATAATAATAATAATAAAGGTAGGAGAACATAGGTGTGAATGCCTTGGGGCATTCACACCAACTAGAAAGAGCAACCTTGCTGAAGCAATTGCGAGTGTGAATGCCCGCAGCTGAAGCTACGCTGCCGAATGCTAATGCTGGGTTGAATGTATGAATGAGAATGAATTGTATGAATAGAAACTTTGAAAATGAAAAGCCGAAGCCAAACTGCTGAATGCTGGGTTGAATGAATAGTAGTATGAGAAGGCTCTAAGCAGAATGAAGCGTTGAAAAAATTATAACTAGAAAATTCCTGAAGAATTTTAATATGTGTACTGCACACATGACGCCGACTCCACGCGATGCTGAATGGTGAAAATGTTTGAATTTTATTCAAAAAGTTGAATATTAAATTGGTGCCTGTTCCAGATCCATGTTGCAATCAGAACACACCGAAGCTCGCACTACGTGCGTGCCTGACTTTGTTTCCTGTGAAGACTCAATCAGAATTCGGGACTTTTATTTTGAAAGGACAGTCATAGACACAGCTTCCTGTGAGGAAACAGTTACCCCTCTGGAGTTTGACCTAATTCTGCTGGCCACCCCTGCATGACTTGGGCCCCCTTGGGCCCCCCCCCTTTAAAAAGTCTAGACACGCCCCTGGTCTGTCTGTGTGTGTGTGTGTGATTGATGATGTCATCCACTCTCTGTATCATGAGCATTGATCGATCAGAAGCCTGTATAAGCCCCAGGCAGGGTCACTTGAGGTCAACTGCCAAGAGCTGGGCCGTTTCCATGGAGACGGCCCCTCCTTCTCACTCCCTCTCTCCTGCACCAGCTTCTGTCCCCTTAGGCTGCCATTCATTTGAAGCTGAGTCAGACCCTGCCGAACTCCTCTAAATAACTCCAAGAACCGTGAGGAGTACAGCTTTGGGGTTTTGGACCGTGGCGGCAGGAGCTCGCGAGGGTCGCAGCGGTGTAAATTTCATGTCTCTAGCCCACTCAGAAGGCTGACAGCAGCAGGTTAAACACAAGAGGTTTTCTGCTTCCTCACGCCTTTTCCTCTGAAATTTAACATTGCAGTCTATGGAGGGATTTCTGGAGGTGCCGCCCATAATTAAGGGTCTGGAGCCAAAACTATAAACCTCACAGACACGAGAGACACATCGCTACGATCAGGGACAAGATTTCCAACGTTTTGATGTAAAAATTATGTCCGTGGGGTGTGCGTAGCCCTCACAATCGCGATTTAAATATATTTTTTCAGGCAGCTTCAGACACTGCTCTCCACTCTAGGTGTGTAGTTCTCCCCACTCTAGTGCACGCAATAGACACCCATGTTAAAGGCTGATTTTTGAAGATTTCATGGTCTGAGATATGCTGAAATTGTGAATGAACCGTACATTTTTGAATAGACGATGATTTATGAATATGTAGCCAGGGAAATTCACTGCGTTTTGAAAGTTGAATGAAGTTTCTAAGTGAAAGTATGAAGGAGTTATGAAGGGTTTGTTCGCTGAAGGAAAATGTTTGAAAATGTCTGAATCTGAAGCTCTCCCATTCATTTCCAATGGGAAAATTTTTGAAATATTGTTAATAACTCGGAAATTATGAAGGTTATGGTTATGAAAAGTAATAGCACACCATTCCGATGAAGGCGCACGTTTTGAAGTTCGTTTGAAGTTTCTAGCTTGAAAACTGTGGGAGAAGAAGCGCGGCGAAAAAGTGGGGGGAAGAATAATAATAACTAGACAAAAAATTCCTGAAGAAATTTTAATATGTGCCTGCACACATGACGCGGGCCCACGCTGACCGGGCCATGTAGGCCCAGCCTGATGCATGCTGACCCTCTCCTACACGGCGCACTGCGCGTGCCTGTCCCAGGTTCATGTTGAAAACAAACACGCTTGAAGCACGCACTTTGTGCGTGCCTGTCCCAGGTTTGTGTTGCAAACAAACACACCTTGTTTCCTGTGAAGAATTAAACCAGAGTTCAGAGGGCTTTTATTTTGAAAGGACAGTCACGGCCACAGCTTCCTGTGAGGAAGTAGTTACTCCTCTGGAGTTTGGGGCTTTTATTTTGAAAACCAGACTTTTATTTTGAAAGAAACAGCTTGAGCCAGTGCTTCCTGTCTGTGTGTGTGAGATCAAGATGTCATGCACTCTCTCTATCTTTGGTGATGGGCAATCAGAAGGCTATATCATATCATCACCTAATCTCTATATATGTGTCTATGTGGATCCCCCATCTGACACACACACACACAGCTATGCCACTGATTATGAGCTGACCTGTCGAATCATCTCTCATATAAAAAAAACTACAAGGAGTAGAGCTTAGATTTTTGCATGTGAATGATGCTATGGTGATGGAGGTTCATGCATATCACCTAATTCTGCTGGCCACCCCTGCGTGGCTTAGACACCTCATGGGGCACCCCTATGGAAAAGTCTAGCGCGCCCTGGTCTGTCTCCCACACTGGCTCCCACTGACTGCCATTGATTTCAAGCTGAGTCGGACCATGCCAAACTCCTCTGAATAACTCAAGAACCGTAAGAGTACGGGTTTGGGGTTTGGACCGAGGCGGCAGGAACTCGCGAGGATCGCAGCGATGTAAATTTTATGTCTCTAGCCTACACAGAAGCCCGTCAGCGGCAGGTTAAACACAAGAGGTTTCCTGCTTTCTCACGCCTTTTCCTCTGAAAATTAACATTGGGCCCTATGGAGAGAATTTTGGGAGGTGGGGTACTATTTAAGGCCGTGGAGCAAAAAGTACAAATCTCACAGACATAAGACACACATTGCTACGACCGGGACGAAATTTCCAACGTTTTGCTGTAAAAATTGTGTCGGTGGAGTGAACGTAGCCCTCACAATCGCGATTTAAAAAAAAAAAACTCAGACGATTCTGAAACTGCTCTCCACTCTAGGTGTGTAGTTGTGTCACTCTAGTGCACCATAATAGACACCCATGTTAAAGTCTGATTTTGAAGATTTCATGGTCTGGAAAAAGTTGAAATGCTGGAAGAAACTATACATTTTTTAATTGAAGATGAATTATGAATATGTTGCCAGGAAAATTTGCTGCGTTTTGAAAGTTGAATGGAGTTTCTAGGTGAAAGTATGTGGGAGCTGTGACTGTTTGTTCGGTGAAGAAAAAAGTTTGAAGTCTGACCTTTTCCCCATTCATTCCT
The DNA here is from genome assembly GCA_029721515.1 of Synanceia verrucosa. Taxonomy (NCBI): domain Eukaryota; kingdom Metazoa; phylum Chordata; class Actinopteri; order Perciformes; family Synanceiidae; genus Synanceia; species Synanceia verrucosa. Next base: position 46,397 of record JAQQSB010001445.1, read on the forward strand.
ATGGGACTTTTTCGCGGTTTTGGGTCTAGCGTCAGCCACGGTAACGGCTTTGACGGAGAAAAGTAATAGCCATCGTGGCACGATCGAGACGCACGTTTTGATATATGTCATGCCTGGGTCCACCTTTCGGTACGACCCGCATTAAGTGCCGAAGGTGCGTCTATAATAAAAATAATAACTAGACAAAAAATTCCTGAAGAAATTTTAATATGTGCCTGCACACATGACGCCGGACCCACGCGACGCCGGGCCATGTAGGCCCAGCCTGATGCATGCTGACCCTCTCCTGCACCGAAGCACGCACTTCGTGCGTGCCTGTCCCAGGTTCATGTGGAAAACAAACACACCGAAGCACGCACTACGTGCGTGCCTGTCCCAGGTTCCTGTTGCAAACAAACACACCTTGTTTCCTGTGAAGATCAAATCAGAGTTCGGGGCTTTTATTTTGAAAGGACAGTCATGGCCACAGCTTCCCGTGAGGAAAAAAGTTACCCCTCTGAAGTTGGGGGCTTTTATTTTGAAAAAACAGACTTTTATTTTGAAGGAAACAGCCTGAGCTTCCTGTCTGTGTGTGTGATCAATGATGTCACCCACTCTCTGTATCATCAGCATTGACCTATGCATCATATCACAGACAGGGTCCCTTCAGTTCAAATACCACACACACACACAGCTGCTCTGTCACACTATGCTTCTGATTATGAGCTGACCTGTCGAATCACCTCTCATATAAAAAAAACTATAAGCAGTAGAGCTTAGATTTTTGCATGTGAATGATGCTATGGTGATGGAGGTTCATGCATATCACCTAATTCTGCTGGCCACCCCTGCATGGCTTCAACACCCCATGGGGCACCCCTATGGAAAAGTCTAGGCGCGCCCCTGGTCTGACTCCCACACTGGCTCCCACTGACTGCCATTGATTTCAAGCTGAGTCGGACCATGCCAAACTCCTCTGAATAACTCAAGAACCGTATGAGTACGGCTTTGAGGTTTGGACGAGAGGCGGCAGGAGCTCGCGAGGATCGCAGCGCTGTAAATTTTATGTCTCTAGCCCACTCAGAAGCCCGTCAGCGGCAGGTTAAACACAAGAGGTTTTCCTGCTTTCTCACGCCTTGTCCTCTGAAAATTAACATTGGGCCCAATGGAGAGATTTTTGGAGGTGCTGCCCTAATTAAGGGTCTGGAGCCAAAACCATAAATCTCAGAGACACAAGAGACACATCGCTACGACCGGGACGAAATTTCCAACGTTTTGCTGTAAAAATTATGTCGGTGGAGTGAACGTGGCCCTCACAATCGCGATTTAAAAAAAAAAACTCAGACGATTCTGAAACTGCTCTCCACTCTAGGTGTGTAGTTGTGTCACTCTAGTGCATAATAGACACCCATGTTAAGCTCTGATTTTTGACATTTTCCAGGTCTCGAATAAATCGATCTGACGGACAAACGGTACATTTTATGACAAGATGATGAATTATGAAAATGTAGTCAGGTAAATTTGCTGCGTTTTGCAAGTTGAATGGAGTTTCTAGGTGAAAGTATGAGGGAGCTGTGACTGTTTGTTCGGTGAAGCCCCAAAGTTTGAAGTCTGACCTCGCTCCCATTCATTTCAATGAGAAATTTTCGTCGTTTTTGGGGTCTGGCGTCGCCATGGTAACAGTTTTGACGGAGAAAAGTAATAGCCATCAAGTACGATCGAGACGCACGATTTGATATATGTCATGCCTGGGTGCACCTTACGGTGCGACCGCATTAATTGCCGAAAATGTGTCTATAATAATAATAAAAAAATAAACTCCGTCCTGAATACTAATAAGCGCGTTGCTGGCTTAAAACACAGTGTTTTTTATGGTGTTTGGATGGATTTTTTGGTGGTTTTTGATATTTTTTATCATTTTCCATCATTTATGTGTGTGTTTGGACCTACACAGCATTCATGGCAGGCTTCGCCTGCCATGAATGCTAAGACACTTGGGGCCTCCCCCAAAAAGGAATAGTAATATGTGCCGCCCGTGCTCCAAGGCTGGCTTAAGCCAGCCTTGCTCGACGGGCAGGCACATAACTAGACTAAAATTCCTGAAGAAATTTTAATATGTGCCTGCACACATGACGCCGGACCCACGCGACGCCTTGGCCATGTAGGCCCAGCCTGATGCATGCTGACCTCTCTCTCAAGCACCGCATCACTACGTGCGTGCCTGTCCCAGGTTCATGTTGAAAACAAACACACCTTGTTTCCTGTGAAGATCAAATCAGAGTTCGGGGCTTTTATTTTGAAAGGACAGTCATGGCCACAGCTTCCCGTGAGGAAAAAAGTTACCCCTCCGAAGTTTGGGGCTTTATTTTGAAACAGACTTTTATTTTGAAGGAAACAGCCTGAGCTTCCTGTCTGTGTGTGTGAATCAATGATGTCACCCACTCTCTGTATCATCAGCATTGACCTATGCATCATATCACAGACAGGGTCCCTTCAGTTCAAATACCACACACACACAGCTGCTCTGTCACACTATGCTTCTGATTATGAGCTGACCTGTCAAATCACCTCTCGTTTAAAAAAAAACTATAAGCAGTAGAGCTTAGATTTTTGCATGTGAATGATGCTGTGGTGATGGAGGTTCATGCATATCACCTAATTCTGCTGGCCACCCCTGCATGGCTTCAACACCCCATGGGGCACCCCTATGGAAAAGTCTAGGCACGCCCCTGGTCTGTCCCCACACTGGCTCCCACTGACTGCCATTGATTTCAAGCTGAGTCGGACCCTGTCAAACTCCTCTGAAAAACTCCAAGAACCGTGTAAGGAGTACGGCTTTGGGGTTTGGACGAGGCGGTAGGAGCTGCATGAGGATCATGGCGATGTAAATTTTATGTCTCTAGCCCACTCAGAAGCCCGTCAGCGGCAGGTTAAACACAAGAGGTTTTCCTGCTTTCTCACGCCTTTTTCCTCTGAAAATTAACATTGGGCCCAATGGAGAGATTTTTGAGGTGCTGCCCTAATTAAGGGTCTGGAGCCAAAACCATAAATCTCAGAGACATAAGAGACACATCGCTACGATCGGGACTGCAAATTTCCAACGCTTTGCTGTAAAAATTATGTCGGTGGAGTGAACGTAGCCCTCAAAATCGCGATTTAAAAATATTTTTTCAGACGATTCTGAAACTGCTCTCCACTCTAGGTGTGTAGTTGTGTCACTCTAGTGCACATAATAGACAACCCATGTTAAGCTCTGATTTTTGACATTTTCCAGGCTCCGAATAAATCGATCTGACTGGACAAACGGTACATTTTATGACAAGATGATGAATTATGAAAATGTAGTCAGGTAAATTTGCTGCGTTTTGCAAGTTGAATGGAGTTTCTAGGTGAAAGTATGAGGAGCTGTGACTGTTTGTTCGGTGAAGCCCCAAAGTTTGAAGTCTGACCTCGCTCCCATTCATTTCAATGAGAAATTTTTAATTCGGTTTTTGGGGTCTAGCGTCGCCATGGTAACAGTTTTGACGGAGAAAAGTAATAGCCATCGTGGCACGATCGAGACGCACGATTTGATATATGTCATGCCTGGGTGCACCTTACGGTACGACCCGCATTAATTGCCGAAAATGTGTCTATAATAATAATAAAAAAATAAACTCCCGCCCTGAATACTAATAAGCTGCGTTGGCTGGCTTAAAACACAGTGTTTTTTATGGTGTTTGGATGGATTTTTTTGGTGGTTTTTGATATTTTTTATCATTTTCCATCATTTATGTGTGTTTTGGACCTACCACAAGCATTCATGGCAGGCTTCGCCTGCCATGAATGCTAAGACACTTGGGGCCTCCCCCCCAAAAGGAATAGTAATATGTGCCGCCGTGCTTTTAAGGCTGGCTTCGCCAGCCTTGCTCGACGGCAGGCACATAATAAAGGTAGGAGAACATAGGTGTGAATGCTTTGGGCATTCACACCAACTAGAAGAGCAATTGCTGAAGCAATTGCGGGTGTGAATGCCCGCAGCTGAAGCTACGCTGCCGAATGCTAATGCTGGGTTGAATGTATGAATGAGAATGAACTGTACGAATTGAAATTTTGAAAATGAAAGCTGAAGCCAAACTGCTGAATGCTGGGTTGAATGTTTGAATGAGAATGAATTGTATGAATAGAAATTTTGAAAATAAAAGCCTAAGCAAACTGCTAAATGCTGGGTTGAATGTAGTAATATGAAGGTTAAGCAGAATGAATGTTGAAAAATTATGAATGTATAATCCATGAATTTGAATTTAAAAGCTGAATGGTGAAATATATACATGGTGAAGTATATAATTAGCACTGACCAATCAGAAGCCTGTATCACAGGCATGCTCACTGCAGCCCAAGTGCCACACACACACAGCTGGGCCAAGTTTCCATGGAGACGGCCCTCCTCTCACTCCTCTCCCTGCACCAGCCTCTGTCTCCTTCTGCCCCCTTAGGCTGCCATTCATTTGAACTGAGTCAGACCCTGCCGAACTCCTCTAAATAACTCCAAAACCGTGAGGAGTACAGCTTTGGGGTTTGGACCGTGGGCGGCAGGAGCTCGCTACGATCGCAGCGATGTAAATTTTATGTCTCTAGCCCACTCAGAAGGCTGACAGCGGCAGGTTAAACACAAGAGGTTTCTCTGCTTCCTCACGCCTTTTTCTCTGAAAATTAACATTGCAGTCTATGGAGGGATTTCTGGAGGTGCCGCTAATTAAGGGTCTGGAGCCAAAACTATAAACCTCACAGACACGAGAGACACATCGCTACGATCGGGACAAGATTTCCAACGCTTTTGATGTAAAAATTATGTCCGTGGGATGTACGTAGCCCTCACAATCGCGATTTAAAAATATTTTTTCAGGCGCTTCAGACACTGCTCTCCACTCTAGGTGTGTAGTTCTCCCACTCTAGTGCACTAATAGACACCCATGTTAAAGGCAGATTTTTGAAGATTTCATGGTCTGACATAAGTCGAAATTGTGAATGAACTGTACATTTTTGAATTGAAGATGAATTATGAATATGTAGCCAGGAAAATTTACTGCGTTTTGAAAGTTGAATGAAGTTTCTAAGTGAAAGTATGAAGGAGTTATGAAGGTTTGTTCGAGGTTGAAAATTTTTTAAATTTGAAGCTCTCCCCATTCATTTCCAATGGGAAAATTTTTTGAATTATTGTTAATAACTCGGAAATTATGAAGGTTATGGCTTAGAAAAATACAAGCAATAATGTCCTGATGAAGACGCACGTTTTGAAGTTCGTTTGAAGTTTCTAGCTTGAAAACTGTGGGAGAAGAAGCGCGGCGAAAAACGAGGTAGAAGAAAAATAATAATAACTAGAAGAGCAATTGCTGAAGCAATTGCGGGTGTGAATGCCCGCAGCTGAAGCTACGCTGCTGAATGCTAATGCTGGGTTGAATGTTTGAATGAGAATGAATTGTATGAATTGAAATTTTGAAAATAAAAGCTGAAGCCAAACTGCTGAATGCTGGGTTGAATGTTTGAATGAGAATGAATTGCATGAATTAAAATTTTGAAAATAAAAGCTGAAGCCAAACTGCTGAATGCTGGGTTGAATGTTTGAATGAGAATGAATTGTATGAATAGAAACTTTGAAAATAAAAGCCTAAGCAAACTGCTGAATGCTGGGTTGAATGTAGTAGTATGAAGGTTAAGTAGAATGAATGTTGAAAAATTATGAATGTATAATCCATGAATTTGAATTTAAAAGCTGAATGGTGAAATATATACATGGTGAAGTATATAATTAGCATTGACCAATCAGAAGCCTGTATCACAGACATGCTCACTGCAGCCCAAGTGCCACACACAGAGCTGGGCCGTTTCCATGGAGACGGCCCCTCCCTTCTCACTCCCTCTCCCTGCGCCAGCCTCTGTCCCCATAGACTGCCATTCATTTGAAATGAGTCCAGACCCTGCCGAACTCCTCTGAATAACTCCCCCAACCGTGGAGTGAGTACAGCTTTGGGGTTTGGACCGTGGGCAGCAGGAGCTCATGAGGGTCGCAGCGGTCTAAATTTTATGTCTCTAGCCCTCTCAGAAGGCTGACAGTGGCAGGTTAAACACGAGAGGTTTCTCTGCTTCCTCACGCCTTTTCCTCTGAAATTTAACATTGCAGTCTATGGAGGGATTCTTGGAGGTGCCGCCCTAATTAAGGGTCTGGAGCCAAAACTATAAATCTCACAGGCATGTGAGGCACATCAATACGACCGGGACGAAATTTCCAACATTTTGATGTATAAATTATGTCGGTGGGGCGTACGTAGCCCTCGCAATCGCCGTTTCAAAATATTTTTTTCAGACGCATCAGACACTGCTCTCCACTCTAGGTGTGTAGTTCTCCCACTCTAGTGCACGCAATAGACACCCATGTTAAAGGCTGATTTTTGAAGATTTCATGGTCTGAGATATGCTGAAATTGTGAATGAACCGTACATTTCTTGAATAGACAATGATTTATGAATATGTAGCCAGAGAAATTTCCTGCGTTTTGAAAGTTGAATGAAGTTTCTAAGTCCAATTATGAAGGAGTTATGAAGGTTTGTTCGAGGTTGAAAATTTTTGAATTTTGAAGCTTCTCATTCATTTTCAATGGGAAAATTTTGATGAATTATGGTTAATAACTCGGAAATTATGAAGGTTACGGTTATGAAAAGTAATAGCACACGTGTCACGATGAAGCCGCACGTTTTGAAGTTGGTTTGAAGTTTCTAGCTTGAAAACTGTGGGAGAAGAAGCGCGGCGAAAAAGTGAGCGGAAGAAAAATAAGAATAAAGGTAGGATAACATAGGTGTGAATGCTTTGGGCATTCACACCAACTAGAAGAGCAATTGCTGAAGCAATTGCGGGGTGTGAATGCCCGCAGCTGAAGCTACGCTGCTGAATGCTGCTGAATGCTGCTGAATGCTGGGTTGAATGTATGAATGAGAATGAATTGTATGAATAGAAACTTTGAAAATAAAAGCCTAAGCCAAACTGCTGAATACTGGGTTGAATGTTTGAATGAGAATGAATTGTATGAATTGAAATTTTGAAAATGAAAGCTGAAGCCAAACTGCTGAATGCTGGGTTGAATGTTTGAATGAGAATGAATTGTATGAATTGAAATTTTGAAAATAAAAGCTGAAGCCAAACTGCTGAATGCTGGGTTGAATGTTTGAATGAGAATGAATTGTATGAATAGAAATTTTGAAAATAAAAGCTGAAGCCAAACTGCTGATGCTGAGTTGAATGTAGTAGTATGACGGTTAAGTAGAATGAATGTTGAAAAATTATGAATGTATAATTCATGAATTTGAATCTAAAAGCTGAATGGTGAAAATGTTTGAATTTTATTCAAAAGTTGAATGTTAAATGTGTGCCTGTTCGAGATCCATGTTGCAATCAAACACACGAGAAGCACGCACTACGTGCGTGCCTGACTTTGTTTCCTGTGAAGACTCAATCAGAATTCGGGACTTTTATTTTGAAAGGACAGTCATAGACACAGCTTCCTGTGAGGAAACAGTTACCCCTCTGGAGTTTGACCTAATTCTGCTGGCCACCCCTGCATGACTTGGGCCCCCCTTGGGCCCGGGCCACCCCTTTAAAAAAGTCTAGACACGCCCCTGGTCTGTCTGTGTGTGAGTGATTGACAATGGCATCCACTCTGTATGTAATTAGCATTGACCAATCAGAAGCCTGTATCACAGGCATGCTGACTGCAGCCCAAGTGCCACACACACAGAGCTGGGCCAAGTTTCCATGGAGACGGCCCTCCTTCTCACTCCCTCTCCCTGCACCAGCTTCTGTCCCCATAGACTGCCATTCATTTGAACTGAGTCAGACCCTGCCGAACTCCTCTAAATAACTCCAAAACCGTAAGGAGTACAGCTTTGGGGTTTGGACCGTGGGCGGCAGGAGCTTGCAGCGATCGCAGCGATGTAAATTTTATGTCTCTAGCCCACTCAGAAGGCTGACAGCTGCAGGTTAAACACAAGAGGTTTTTCTGCTCCCTCACGCCTTTTTCCTCTGAAATTTAACATTGCAGTCTATGGAGGGATTTCTGGAGGTGCCGCCATAATTAAGGGTCTGGAGCCAAAACTATAAATCTAACAGGCATGTGAGGCACATCAATACGACCGGGACGAAATTTCCAACATTTTGATGTATAAATTATGTCGGTGGGGCGTACGTAGCCCTCAGAATCGCCATTTCAAAATATTTTTTCAGCTGATGCAGAAGCTGCTCTCCACTCTAGGTGTGTAGTTCTCCCACTCTAGTGCATCGCAATAGACACCCATGTTAAACTCTGCTTTCCATGGTCTGACATAAGGCGAAATGCTGAATAAAGCGATACATTTTTAATAAATGATGAATTATGAAAATGTAGCCAGGAAAATTTGCTGCGTTTTCCAAGTTGAATGGAGTTTCTAGGCCCAACTACGAGGAAGCTGTGAGCGTTTGTTCAGTGAGGTTAAATGACTGAAAAAGTCTGAAGCCCCATTCATTTCCTATGGGAAATTTTGAAATGGATTATGGTCCATAACTCGGAAATTATAAGGAATATCAAAATTCTGAATACAAGCACACCATTCCCCGGCCGAGCGATCGCTTTTTCTTTGGGCGCTGAACGGCAAGCGTTTCTCGACCAACGGTGCGGGAGGAGTAGCGGTTCAAAGTTTTGAGTAGGGGTTTAAATGTAATACTAGAAGAGCAATTGCTGAAGCAATTGCGGGTGTGAATGCCCTGGGTGCAGCTGAAGCCACGCTGCTGAATGCTGCTGAATGCTGCTGAATGCTGGGTTGAATGTTTGAATGAGAATGAATTGTATGAATTGAAATTTTGAAAATAAAAGCTGAAGCCAAACTGCTAATGCTGGGTTGAATGTAGTAGTATGAAGGTGAAGTAGAATGAATGTTGAAAAATTATGAATGTATAATTCATGAATTTCAATTTAAAAAGCTGAATGGTGAAAATGTTTGAATTTAACACATTTGAAAATGTTTGAATTTAATTCTGCTTGCCACCCCTGATTGACTTGGGCCCCCTTGGGCCAGGGCCACCCCTATGAAAAAGTCTAGACACACCCCTGGTCAGTCTGTATATGAATGATTGATTATGGCATCCACTGTCTTTATCATGAGCATTGACCAATCAGAAGCCTGTATCACAGACATGCTCACTGCAGCCCAAGTGCCACACACAGAGCTGGGCCGTTTCCATGGAGACGGCCCCTCCCTTCTCACTCCCTCTCCCTGCCCCAGCCTCTGTCCCCATAGACTGCCATTCATTTGAACTGAGTCAGACCCTGCCAAACTCCTCTAAATAACCCCACAACCAGTAAGGAGTACAGCTTTGGGGTTTGGACCGTGGCGGCAGGAGCTCGCAGATGCGATCGCAGCGATGTAAATTTTATGTCTCTAGCTCCACTCAGAAGGCTGACAGCGGCAGGTTAAACACCAGAGGTTTTTCTGCCTTCTCACGCCTTTTCCTCTGAAATTTAACATTGCAGTCTATGGAGGGATTTCTGGAGGTGCCCATCTAATTAAGGGTCTGGAGCCAAAACTATAAATCTCACAGGCATGAGAGGCAATATCGCTACGATCGGGACGAAATTTCCAACATTTTGATGTATAAATTATGTCAGTGGGGCGTCACGTAGCCCTTGCAATCGCCGTTTCAAAATATTTTTCAGCTGATGCAGAAGCTGCTCTCCCTCTAGGTGTGTAGTTCTCCCACTCTAGTGCACGCAATAGACACCCATGTTAAACTCTGCTTTCCATGGTCTGACATAAGGCAAAATGCTGAATAAACTATACATTTTTTAATAAATGATGAATGATGAAAATGTAGCCAGGAAAATTTGCTGCGTTTTCCAAGTTGAATGGAGTTTCTAGGCCCAACTATGAGGAAGCTGTGAGTGTTTGTTCAGTGAGGTTAAATGACTGAAAAAGTCTGAAGCCCCATTCATTTCCTATGGGAAATTTTGAAATGAATTATGGTCCATAACTCGGAAATTATAAGGAATATCAAAATTCTGAATACAAGCACACCATTCCCGGCCGAGCAGTCGTTTTAGCCAGGCAGCGTTTCTACGACCAACGGTGCGGGAGGAGTAGCGGTTCAAAGTTTTGAGTAGGGGGTTTTAAATGTAATACTAGAAGAGCAATTGCTGAAGCAATTGCGGGTGTGAATGCCCGCTGCTGAAGCTACGCTGCTGAATGCTAATGCTGGGTTGAATGTATGAATGAGAATGAATTGTATGAATTGAAATTGTGAAAATGAAAGCTGAAGCCAAACTGCTGAATGCTGGGTTGAATGTAGTAGTATGAAGGTTAAGCAGAATGAATGTTGAAAAAATTATGAATGTATAATTCATGAATTTGAATTTAAAAGCTGAATGGTGAAAATGTTTGAATTTTATTCAAAGTTGAATGTAAATGTGTGCCTGTCCCAGATCCATGTTGCAATCAAACACACGAAGCACGCACTACGTATGTGCCTGACTTTGTTTCCTGTGAAGACTCAATCAGAATTCCGGGACTTTTATTTTGAAAGGACAGTCATAGACACAGCTTCCTGTGAGGAAACAGTTACCCCTCTGGAGTTTGACCTAATTCTGCTGGCCACCCTGCATGACTTGAGCCCCCTTGGGCCCGGCCCCCTTTAAAAAGTCTAGACACGCCCCTGGTCTGTCTGTGTGTGTGTGATTGATGATGTCATCCACTCTCTGTATCATGAGCATTGATCGATCAGAAGCCTGTATAAGCCCCAGGCAGGGTCACTTGAGGTCAACTGCCAAGAGCTGGGCCGTTTCCATGGAGAGCAGCCCTCCCTTCTCCTCCCTCTCCCTGCACCAGCCTCTGTCTCCTTCTGCCCCCTTAGGCTGCCATTCATTTGAACTGAGTCAGACCCTGCCGAATCTCCTCTCAAATAACTCCAAAACCGTGAGGAGTACAGCTTTGGGGTTTGGACCGTGGGTGGCAGGAGATCGCGATGATCGCAGCGGTGTAAATTTCATGTCTCTAGCCCACTCAGAAGGCTGACAGCGGCAGGTTAAACACAAGAGGTTTTTCTGCTCTCTCACGCCTTTTCCTCTGAAATTTAACATTGCAGTCTATGGAGGGATTTCTGGAGGTGCCGCCTAATTAAGGGTCTGGAGCCAAAACTATAAACCTCACAGACACGAGGAGACACATCGCTACGACCGGGACTAAATTTCCAACGTTTTGATGTAAAAATTATGTCCGTGGGGTGTACGTAGCCCTCACAATCGCGATTTAAAAATATTTTTTCAGACGCTTCAGACACTGCTCTCCACTCTAGGTGTGTAGTTCTCCCACTCTAGTGCACGCAATAGACACCCATGTTAAAGGCTGATTTTTGAAGATTTCATGGTCTGAGATATGCTGAAATTGTGAATGAACCGTACATTTTGAATAGACAATGATTTATGAATATGTAGCCAGGGAAATTTCCTGCGTTTTGAAAGGTGAATGAAGTTTCTAAGTCCAATTATGAAGGAGTTATGAAGGTTTGTTCGAGGTTGAAAATTTTTGAAGTTTGAAGCTCTCCCATTTCATTTTCAATGGGAAAATTTTGATGAATTATGGTTAATAAACTCGGAAATTATGAAGGTTACGGTTATGAAAAGTAATAGCACACGTGTCCCGATGAAGCCGCACGTTTTGAAGTTGGTTTGAAGTTTCTAGCTTGAAAACTGTGGGAGAAGAAGCGAGCCAAAAAACTGGGGGGACGAAAAATAATAATAATAAAGGTAGGATAACATAGGTGTGAATGCTTTGGGCATTCACACCAACTCAGAAGAGCAATTGCTGAAGCAATTGCGGGTGTGAATGCCCGCAGCTGAAGCTACGCTGCGAATGCTAATGCTGGGTTGAATGTATGAATGAGAATGAATTGTATGAATTGAAATTGTAGAAAATGAAAGCTGAAGCCAAACTGCTGAATGCTGGGTTGAATGTTTGAATGAGAATGAATTGTATGAATTGAAATTTTGAAAATAAAAGCTGAAGACAAACTGCTAATGCTGGGTTGAATGTAGTAGTATGAAGTAGAATGAATGTTGAAAAATTATGAATGTATAATTCATGAATTTCAATTTAAAAGCTGAATGGTGAAAATGTTTGAATTTAACACATTTGAAAATGTTTCAATTTAATTCTGCTGGCCACCCCTGATTGACTTGGGCCCCCCTTGGGCCAGGGCCCCCCTTTAAAAAAGTCTAGACACGCCCCTGGTCTGTCTGTGTGTGTGTGTGTGTGTGATTGATGATGTCATCCACTCTCTGTATCATGAGCATTGATCTTTCAGAAGCCTGTATAAGCCCCAGGCAGGGTCACTTGAGGTCAACTGCCAAGAGCTGGGCCGTTTCCATGGAGACGGCCCCTCCCTTCTCACTCCCTCTCCCTGCACCAGCTTCTGTCCCCTTAGGCTGCCATTCATTTGAACTGAGTCAGACCCTGCCGAACTCCTCTAAATAACTCCAAAACCGTGAGGAGTACAGCTTTGGGGTTTGGACCGTAGAAAGCGGCAGGAGCTCCTTGACGGTCGCAGCGGTGTAAATTTCATGTCTCTAGCCCACTCAGAAGGCTGACAGCAACAGGTTAAACACAAGAGGTTTTTCTGCTTCCTCACGCCTTTTCCTCTGAAATTTAACATTGCAGTCTATGGAGGGATTTCTGGAGGTGCCGCCATAATTAAGGGTCTGGAGCCAAAACTATAAACCTCACAGACACGAGAGACACATCACACGATCGGGACAAGATTTCCAACGTTTTGATGTAAAAATTATGTCCGTGGGGTGTACGTAGCCCTCACAATCGCTTGATTTAAATATATTTTTTCAGACGCTTCAGACACTGCTCTCCACTCTAGGTGTGTAGTTCTCCCCACTCTAGTGCACGCAATAGACACCCATGTTAAAGGCTGATTTTTGAAGATTTCATGGTCTGAGATATGATGAAATTGTGAATGAACCGTACATTTTTGAATAGACGATGATTTATGAATATGTAGCCAGGGAAATTCACTGCGTTTTGAAAGTTGAATGAAGTTTCTAAGTGAAAGTATGAAGGAGTTATGAAGGTTTGTTCGCTGAAGGAAAATGTTTGAAAATGTCTGAATCTGAAGCTCCCCATTCATTTCCAATGGGAAAATTTTTGAATTATTGTTAATAACTCGGAAATTATGAAGGTTATGGTTATGAAAAAGTAATAGCACACCATTCCCGATGAAGGCGCACGTTTTGAAGTTCGTTTGAAGTTTCTAGCTTGAAAACTGTGGGAGAAGAAGCCTTGGCGAAAAAGTGGGAAGAATAATAATAATAATAAAGGTAGGGAGAACATAGGTGTGAATGCTTTGGGCATTCACACCAACTAGAAGAGCAATTGCTGAAGCAATTGCGGTGTGTGAATGCCCGCAGCTGAAGCTACGCTGCCGAATGCTAATGCTGGGTTGAATGTATGAATGAGAATGAATTGTACGAATTGAAATTTTGAAAATGAAAGCTGAAGCCAAACTGCTGAATGCTGGGTTGAATGTTTGAATGAGAATGAATTGTATGAATTGAAACTTTGAAAATAAAAGCCTAAGCAAACTGCTGAACGCTGGGTTGAATGTTTGAAGGAGAATGAATTGTATGAATAGAAACTTTGAAAATAAAAGCCTAAGCAAACTGCTGAATGCTGGGTTGAATGTAGTAGTATGAAGGTTAAGCAGAATGAATGTTGAAAAATTATGAATGTATAATCCATGAATTTGAATGTAAAAGCTGAACGGTGAAAATGTTTGAATTTAACGATGCTACGTTGAGGGAGGTGCATGCATATCATATAACTCTGCTGGCCACCCCTGACTGACTTGGGCCCCCCTCGGGCCAGGGCCACCCCTATCAAAAAGTCTAGACGCACCCCTGGTCAGTCTGTATATGAATGATTGATTATGGCATCCACTGTCTTTATCATGAGCATCGACCAATCAGAAGCCTGTATCACAGACATGCTCACTGCAGCCCAAGTGCCACACACAGAGCTGGGCCAAGTTTCCATGGAGAACGGCCTCCCTTCTCACTCCCTCTCCCTGCACCAGCATCTGTCCCCATAGACTGCCATTCATTTGAACTGAGTCAGACCCTGCCAAACTCCTCTAAATAACTCCAAAACCGTAAGGAGTACAGCTTTGGGGTTTGGACCGTGGGCGGCAGGAGCTCGCAGCGATCGCAGCGATGTAAATTTCATGTCTTTAGCCCACTCAGAAGGCTGACAGCGGCAGGTTAAACATCAGAGGTTTCTCTGCTTCCTCCACGCCCTTTTCCTCTGAAATTTAACATTGCAGTCTATGGAGGGATTTCTTAGGAGGTGCCCCCCTAATTAAGGGTCTGGAGCCAAAACTATAAACCTCTCCACACAGACACCAGAGGCACATCGCTACGACCAGAACTAAATTTCCAACGTTTTGATGTATAAATTATGTCGGTGCCCAGGGTGTACGTAGCTCCTACCACTTGTCGCCCGTTTCAAAATATTTTTCAGCTGATGGAGAAGCTGCTCTCCACTCTAGGTGTGTAGTTCTCCCCACTCTAGTGCACTTAATAGACACCCATGTTAAACTCTGCTTTCCATGGTCTGACAGATTAAGGCAAAATGCTGAATTAAACTATACATTTTTTAATAAATGATGAATGATGAAAATGTAGCCAGGAAAATTTGCTGCGTTTTCCAAGTTGAATGGGAGTTTCTAGGGCCCAACTATGAGGAAGCTGTGAGTGTTTGTTCAGTGAGGTTAAATCACTGAGAACTGTCTGAAGCCCCATTCATTTTCCTAGTGGGAAATTTTGAAATGGGATTATGGTCCATAATCTCGGAAATTATGAGGAATATCAAAATTCTGAATACAAGCACACCATTCCCGGCCAGAGCCGGTCGTTTTACTAGCGTGGGACGGCAGCGTTTCTCGATCAACGGTCTGCGGGAGGAGATGCAGTTCAAAGGAGTTTTGAGTAGGGGGTTTTTAAATGGCTAATACTAGAAGAGCAATTGCTGAAGCAATTGCGGGTGTGAATACCGCAGCTGAAGCTACGCTGCTGAATGCTAATGCTGGGTTGAATGTTTGAATGAGTAATGAATTGTATGGAATTGAAATTTTGAAAATAAAAGCCTAAGCCAAACTGCTGAATGCTGGAGTTGGAATGTTTGAATGAGAAATGAATTGTATGAATTGAAATTTCGAGAAAATAAAAAGCCTAAAACAAGCTCTGCTGAGCAGCTGGAGTTGAATGTTTGAAGGAGAGAATGAATTGTATGAATAGAAACTTTGAAAATAAAAGCCTAAGCACAACTAAGCTAAATGCTGGGTTGAATGTAGTAGGCTTATGAAGAGTTAAGCAGAATTGAATGTTGAAAAATTATGAATGTATAATCCATGAATTTGAATTTAAAAAGCTGAATGGTAGAAATATATACATGGTAGAAGTATATAATTAGCACTGACCAATCAGAAGCCTGTATCAGCAGGCAGCTGCTCACTGCAGCCCAAGTGCCACACACACAGAGCTGGGCCGTTTCCTATGGAGACGGTCCCTCCCTTCTCACTCCCTCTCCCTGCACCAGCCTCTGTCTCCTTCTGCCCCCCCTTCAGGCTGCCATTCATTTGAACTGAGTCAGACCCTGCCAAACTCCTCTAAATAACTCCAAAACCGTGAGGAGTACAGCTTTGGGAGAGTTTGGACCGTGAAGCGGCTTGGGAGGCTCGCGAAGGGTACGTAGCGGTGTGGAAATTTCTATGTCTCTAGCCCACTCCAGAAGGCTTGACAGCGGCAGGTTAAACACAAGAGGTTTCTCTGCTTCCTCACGCCTTTTCCTCTGAAAATTAACATTGCAGTCTATGGAGAGGAGTTTCTGGAGGTGCCGCCTAATTAGAGGGTCTGGGAGCCAAAACTATAAACCTCACAGATACGAGAGACACATCGCTACACGATCGGGGACAAGATTTCCAACGTTTTGATGTAAAAATTATGTCCGTGGGGTGTATCGTAGTCCCTCACAATCGCGATTTAAAAATATCATTTTTTTCAGGCCGGCTTCAGACACTGCTCTCCACTCTGAGGTGTGTGAGTTCTCCCCACTCTAGTCTGCACTGACAATAGACACCCTTTATGTTAAAGGCTGATTTTGAAAGATTTCATGGTCTGAGATATGCTGAAATTGTGAATGAACCGTACATTTTTTGAATTGAAGATGAATTATGAATATGTAGCCAGGAAAATTTACCGCATTTTTAAAAAAAGTTGAATGAAGTTTCTGAAATTGAACTATGAAGTAGTTATGAAGGTTTGTTCGAGGTTGAAAATTTTTGAATTTTGAAGCTCTCCTCCCCATTCATTTTTCAATGGGAAAATTCTTGATGAATTATGGTTAACTAACTCCGGAAATTATGAAGGTTATGGTTTATGAAAAGTAATAGCACACGTGTCACGATGACAGCCGCACGTTTTGAAGTTGGTTTGAAGTTTCTGAAAGCTTGAAAACTGTGGGAGCAAGAAGCAGGTCAAGGAACCTAGTGAAGTGAGCGGAAGAAAAATAAGAATAAAGGTAGGATAACATAGGTGTAGAATGGGCTTTGGGCATTCAGTCACACCAATAAAACTGTTCAGAAGTTATAGCAATTGCTGAAGCACCAGTGGGTGTGAATGCCCGCAGCTGAAGCTCACAGCTGCTGAACGCATAATGCTGGGTTGAATGTATGAATGAGAATGAATTGTATGAATAGAAATTTTGAAAATAAAAGCTGAAGCCAAACTGCTGAATGCTGGGTTGAATGTTTGCTAGTGGAGAATGAATTGTATGAATAGAAATTTTGAAAATAAAAGCCTAAGCCAAACTGGGTTGAATGCTGGGTTGAATGTAGTAGTATGAAGGTTAAGCAGAATGAATGTTGAAAAATTATGAATGTATAATCCATGAATTTGAATGTAAAAGGTGAATGGTGAAAATGTTTAATTGCACTCTGCTGGCCACCCTCGACTGACTTAGGCCTCTTGGGCCAGGGCCACCCTATGAAAAAAGTTCAGACGCACCCCTGGTCAGTCTGTATATGAATGATTGATTATGGCATCCCACTCTCTTTATCATGAGCACTGACCAATCAGAAGCCTGTATCACAGACATGCTCACTGCAGCTCCAAGTGCCACACACAGAGCTGGGCCGTTTCCATGGAGACGGCCCCCTCCCTTCAGCCTACTCCCTCTCTCCTGCACCCAGCTTCTGTCCTCATAGACTGCCATTCATTTTGAACTGAGTCAGAGCCTGCCGAACTCCTCTCTAATTAACTCTCCACAACCGTAAGGAGTGAAGCTTTGAGCCAGTTTGGCGGACCGTATGGCAGGAGCTCGCGATGATCGCAGCGGTGTAAATTTTATGGTCTCTAGCCCACTCCAGAGAGGCTGACAGCGGCAGGTTAAACACGAGAGGTTTTTCTGCTTCCCTCCACGCCTTTTCCTCTGAAATTTAACATTGCAGTCTATGGAGGGATTCTTGGAGATGCCGCTTCCCACTAAGGGTCTGGAGCCAAAACTGTAAACTTAATAGGCATGTGAGGCACATCGCAATACGACCGGGACAAGAATTGGAACGCTTTGATGTAATAAATTATGTCAGTGGGGGCGTAACGTGAGTCCCTCGCAATCGCCGTTTCAAAATATTTTTTCAGCTGATGCCAGACACTGCTATCCTTCACTCTAGGGTGTGTAGTTCTCCCACTCTAGTGCACGTAATAGACACCTATCACGAACTCTGCTTTTTGAAGATTCCATATCTGAAATAAGGCGAAATGTTGAATAAACCGTATACATTTTTTGAATAAATGATGAATTATGAAAATGTAGCCAGGAAAATTTATCATGCTTTGAATGTTAGAATGGAGTTTCTAGGCCCAACTACGAGGAAGCTGTGAGTGTTTGTTCAGGCTGAGGTTAAATGACTGAGGCAAATGTTCTGAAACAGTTCTCCCCATTCATTTCCTATGGGAAATTTTGAGATGATTGCGTCCATAACTCGGAAATTATGAAGGCGTGAATATCAAAATTTGAATGAAGACACACCATTCTGTCGAAATGGGTCGCTTTGGCGCTTGGAACGGCGCTTGAAGTTCTCTAGCTTGACCAACGCAGCGTGGGAGGAGTAGCGTTCAAAGTTTTGAGTAGGGGGTTTTAATAATGTAATACTAGGAAGAGCAATTACTGAAGCAATTATGGGTATGTAATGCCTGGTGAGCTGAAGCTTAGCTTTTCGCTGAATGCTGCCGAATGCTGCTGGAATGCTGGGTTGAATGAAGGAATGAGAATGAATTGTATGAATAGAAACTTTGAAAATAAAAGCCTAAGCCAAACTGCTGAATACTGGGTTGAATGTTTGAATGAGAAATGAATTGTATGAATTGAAATTTTGAAATGAAAGTTGTGCCAAACTGCTGAATGCTGGGTTGAATGTATGAATCAGAACTGAATTGTATGGAATAGAAATTTTGAAAATAAAAGCTCAAGCCAAACTGCCAACGCCAGTTGAATGTTTTTATGAGAATGAATTGTATGGAATAGAAAATTTTGAAAAAATAAAAGGACAGCCAAACTGCTGAATGCTGGGTTGAATGGTGTAAATAAGGAAGGTTGGCGAGAATGAATGTTGAAAAAATTATGAATGTATAATCATAATTGAATTTAAATGTTTACGCACGTAGTGTGTACTTACCTTGTTTCCTGTGAAGACTCAACTGTAGAGTGGGACTTTTATTTTGAAAGGACAGTCATGAACACAGCTTCCAGAGGGAAAGCAGCCAGCTCTCTCTGGAGTTTGACCTAATTCTGCTGGCCACCTCTGCATGACTTGGGCCCCCTTAGGTCTGGCCACCCTTGGGCTAAAAAGTCTAGACATGCTTCTGGTCTGTCTGTGTGTTTAGCTGAATGGTAAAATATATCCACACAGTAAGTAAGTACACTAGCACTGACCAATCAGAAGCCTGTGATCACAGGTACATGTCACGGCAGCCCATGCAAGACACACACAGCTGGGCCAAGCTTCCATGGAGAGACGGCTCCTCCTTCTCACTCCCTCCCTGCACTAGCCTCTGTACTCCTTCGCCTGCCCCTTAGGCTGCCGCATTCATTTGAACTGGAGTCAGACCCCGCCACGAACTCACTCTAAATAACTCCAAACTGTGAGGAGAGGCAGCTTTGGGGTTTGAATCATAAAGGCAGGAGCTCATGAGGGTCGTAGAGCGACAAATTTCATGTCTCTAGCTCCACCTCAGAAAGGCTGACAGCGGCAGGTTAAACACAAGAGGTTTCTCTGCCTCACTTCGCTTTTTCCCTCTGGAAAATTAACATTGCAGTCTGGATGGAGGGGTTTCTCTGGAGGTGCCAGCCCCTAACTTATGGTCTGGAGCCAAAACTATAAACCTCACAGACATGAGACAAGCGATCATTTCACCATCGGAGACATTACTTCCAACGCTTTGATGTAAAAAATTATGTCCAGGTGTACGAGTCTCCTCCACAATCTGAGCTTAAAATATCATTTTTTTCAGACGCTTCAGACACTGCTCTTCCACTCTAGGTGTGTAGTTCTCCCACCTGAAAAATTTGCACGCAATAGACACCCAAATGTGTGTTAAAGGCTGATTTTTGAAGGAATTTCATGGTCTGAGATAAATGCTGAAATTGTGGGAATGAACTGTGCACATTTTTTGAATGGATTCGACATGAATTATAGTAATATACCATGGGGAAATTTATCATGCTTTGAAAGTTGAATGAAGTTTCTAAGTGAAAGTATGAAGGAGTTATGAAGGTTTGTTCCATTGAAGGAAAATGTTTGGAAAAATGTTCGAAACTGAAGTTTCCCATTTTCATTTCCAATGGGAAAATTTTTGAATTATTATAATAACTCTGAAATTATGAAGGTTAAGTGGTTATGAAAAGTAACAGCACACCATTCCTGGCGAAGGCGCCTTACGCTTTGAAGTTATTGGAAGTTTCTAGCTTGAAAACTGTGGGAGAAGAAGTACGTGGCAAGTAAAAGTGGGGGAAAGAATAATAATAACTAGATTCTAAAAATTCCTGAAAGAAATTTTTAATATGTGCTCGCACATACGACGCGGGGCGCAGCAATGCTTGAGACCACGCAGGCCCAACCTGATGCATGCTGACCTCTCTCCAGCATCGAAGTGACGCGCTGTATGCGTGCCATGTCCCAGGTTAGGTGGTTGAAAACAAAACCACGCTGACACGTGCACTACGTTAAGTACCTGTCCCAGGTTGGTGTTGCAACAAACACACCTTTTTCCTGTGAAGATTGGGTAATCCAGAGTTTGGGACTTTTATTTTTGAAAGGGCAGTCATGGCCATAGCTTCCCGTGAGGAAAAAAGTTACTCCCTCTGAAGTTCAGGGGCTTTATTTGGAAGGAAACAGCCTGGGCTTCTGTCTGTGTGTGTGATCAATGATGTTATCCACTCTCTAAATACCAGCATTGACCTATGTATCACATCACAGACAGGGTCCCTTCGGTTTAAATACCACACACACACAGCTAAGTTTGTCGGCCACTATACTTCTGATTATGAGCTGACCTGTCGAATCACCTCTCGCTTAAAAAAAAACTATAAGCAGTAGAGCTTAGATTTTGCATGTGAATGATGCTATGGTGATGGAGGTTCATTCATATCACCTAATTCTGCTAGCCACCCCTGCATGGCCTTCCAACATTCTATGGGGTACCCCTATGAAAAAGTCTGGCGCTCTGGTCTGTCCCCACACTGGCTCTCACTGACTGCCATTGATTTCAAGTTTATTGAGTCACACCCTGCCGAACTCCTTTCTAAATAACTCCCCAGCCGTAAGGCGTGCAGCCTGGGGTTTGGACTGTAAGTGGCGGTGGAGCTTAAGTAGGATCGCACTTAACAGTGTAAATTTATGTCTCTAGCTCCACTCCAGAAGCCTGCCAGCGGCAGGTTAAACACAAGAGGTTTTCCTGCTTTCACGCTTTTCCTCTGAAAAGTGTTATTGACCCCAATGGAGAGATTTTGAAGTGCTGCCTAACTAAGGGTCTGGAGCCAAAACCATAAATCTCTGTAGACATAAGAGACACATTGCTACTTCCACCGGGCCACGAAATTTCCAACGTTTTGCTGTAAAAATTATGTCGGGTGGGAGTGAATCTTTATCCCTCACAATACACTTGCAAAACATTCTTTTCAGGTTATGAGCTTTCTGCTCTCCACCCAGGGTGTGTAGTTCTCCCGCTCTAGTGCAATTTAATGAACACCCCATGTTAAAGTCTGATTTTTAAGATTTGCTGGTCTGGAAAAAGCTGAAATGCTGAAGAAATCCATGCATTTTTTTAATTACAAAGATGAATTATGAATATGTTGCCAGGAAAGGAATTTGCTGCGTTTTGAAAGTTGGGATAAGGTTTGTGGTGAAAGCATGAGGGAGCTGTGACTGTTTGTTCAGTGAAAAAAAAAATTTGAACTTAGATCGCACCCATTCATTCCCTAAGGGACTTTTTCGGGCGGTTTTGGGTTCAGCGCCGCCACGGTAACGGCTTTGACACGAGAAAAGTAACAACCATGGTGGCACGATCGAGAAACATCGCTTTGGATATATCTCATGCCTGGGTAAAATCTGACGGTAATGCATCTATTAATTCGTCGAAGAACGCGCCTAGTAATAATAATAAAAATAATAATAAAAGAAAAACCTCGTCCTGAATACTATTCAAAGAGCGTTGTTTTTAAAGGATTTTAGGTGCAGTTTTTCTTGGGATTTTTGGTGTTTTTCACTATTTTTCATCATTTATGTTTAGGACTTGATACAAGCATTCGCTATGGCAGGCTAAGCCTGCCATGGTTGCTAAGACACTTGGGAACCTCCCCAAGAGATAGGATATAAAAACGTGCATATTCGCAGGGCTGGCTTTCGCCAGCCTTGCTCAAACAACAGGCAACATGGCTAAAGGTAGGAGAACATGGAGGTCGCAGATGCTTTAAGTATTCTACACCAACTAGAAGAGCAATTACTGGAAGCAATTGCAGAGTGTGAATGCCCATAGCTGAAGCTACGCTGCTGAATGCTACTGAATGCTGCTGAATGTTGAGACTGAAATGTTTGAATGAGTATGAATTGAATGTTTGAAAATAAAAGCCTAAGTCAAACTGCTGAATGCTGGGCTGAATTTTTGGAATGAGAATAGATTATGTAATGAATAGAAATTTTGTAATAAAAGCTGAAGCCAAACTGCTGAATGCTGGAGTTGAATGTGGTAGTGAAGGAAGGTTTAGTAGAATAAACAAGGAAAAAAAGTGTGAATGTATAAGTAATGAATTTGAATTTAAAAGCTGGAACAGTGAAATATATATACATGGTGGTGCGATATAATAGCACTCACCAATCAGAAGCCTTGTATCACAGACATGCTCACTGCAGCCCTAGTGCCACACACAGCTGGACCGTTTCATGGAGACGGCCCTCCTTCTCACTCCACTCTCCTGAAACAGCCTCTGTCTCCTTCTGCCCCCTTAGGCTGCCATTCATTTAGACTAATTCAGTCCCTGCCAAACTCCTCTAAATAACTCCAAAACCGTGAGGAGGCCAGCTTTGGGTTTGGGACCATTAGGCGGCAGGAGCTCAGCAGGATCGCAGCGGTGTAAATTTCCATGTCTCTAGCCCACACAGAAGGCTGAGCAGCGGCAGGTTAAACACAAGAGGTTTTTCTGCTTCCTCACGCCTTTCCTCTGAAAATTAACATTGCAGTTCATGGAGGGATTTCTGGAGGTGCTGCCCCTAATTAAGGGGTCTGGAGCCAAAGCTATAAACTCCTTACAGACATGAGACACACATGCACTACGATCGGGACAAGATTTCCAACGCTTTTGATGTAAAAATTATGTCCCGTGTGATGCACGTAGGCCTCGCAATCGCGATTTAAAAATATTTTTTTCAGACTGCTGAGCCCACTGCTCTCCACTCTAGGTGTGTAGCGTTCTCCCACTCTAGTGCATCGCAATAGACACCCATGTTAAAGGCTGATTTTTCAAGGATTCATGGTCTGAGTTATGCTAGAAATTGTGAATGAACCGTACATTTTTTTGAATTAAAGATGAATTATGAATATGTAGCCAGGAAAATTTGCCACGTTTTGAAAGTTGGATGAAGTTTTAAGTCAAAGTATGAAGGAGTTAAGTGAAGGTTTGTTCGAGGGTTGGAAAAATTTTTTAGGGTGAAGCTTTCCCCATTCATTTGCAATGTGGAAAATTTTGAATTATTGGTAATAACTCGGAAATTGCGAAGGTTATGGGGCTTAGAAAAGCACAGCAATAATGTCCCGATGAAGACGCAGACATTTTGAAGTTCGTTTGAAGCTTCTAGCTTAAAAAGCCGTACTGGAGAAAAAGCGTACAAAAACGAGGTAGAAGAAAAATAATAATAATAAAGGTAGGAGAACATGAGTGTAGATAGCATGGGGCATTCACACCTCAATAATAAAGGTAGGATAACATAGGTGGGATTACCAGCATCATACACCATTCATCGGCGAGCAATTGCTGAAGCAATTGCGGGTGCAATGCCCGCAGCCGAAGGCTCGCTGCTGGAATGCCAATACTGGGAATGAATATGAATGAGAATGACTGCACGTAGATTCGAAATTTTGAAAATAAAAGCTGAAGCCAAACTGCTGAATACTTAATGAAATTCTTACAATGAGAATGAATTAGAAGGAATAGAAGTTTTGAAAATAAAAAGCTGAAGCCAAACCGCTGGAATGCTGGGTTAGATGGTAGTAGTAGGAAGGTTAAGTAGAATGAATGTTGAAAATTTTATGAATGTATAATTCATGAATTTGAATTTAAAAACTGAATGGTGAAATATATACATGGTGAAGTATATAACTAGTATTGACCAATCAGAAGCCTTTATCAGTGATATGCTCACTGTAGCCAAAGTGCCACACACAGCTGGGCCGCTTCCATGGAGACGCCCTCCTTTTCTCCTCTCTCTCCCTTACTCTCAGCCCTCTCTGTTCCTTCTGCCCCCTTGGGCTGCCAGTAATTTGGGCAGAGTCAAGACCCCTGCCAAACTCCTCTAAATAACTCCCAAAACCGTGAGGAGTACAGCTTTGAGGGCTTGGACAGTAGGCGGCAGGAGCTCTCGAGGACTCATAGCGGTCTAAATTTCATACCCTAGCTCCACTCCAGAAGGCTGACAGCTGCAGGTTAAAACACAAGAGGTTTCTCTGCTTCCTCACGCCTTTTTCCTCTGAGAAAATTAACATTGCAGTCTAAGTGGAGGGATTTCTGGAGGGTGCCGCTCTAATTAAGGGTCTGGAGGCAAAACCACAAACCTCACAGACACAAAGGACACATCGCTACTTTAGTGGGACAAGATTTCCAACGCTGTAAAGTAAAATTATGTTCATGGGATATAATGAGTCTCTCCTGTCAGCGATTAAAATATATTTTTTCAGGCGCTTGAGACTTTGCTCTCCACTCTAGGTGTGTGTTCTCCCACTCTAGTGCACGCAATGAACACCCATGTTTAAAGGCTGATTTTTGGAAGATTTCATGGTCTGACATAAGCTCTAAATTGTGGAATGAACCGTGATATTTTTTGAATTGAAGATGAATTATGAATATGTACTTAGCCAAATTCACTGCGTTTTGAAAGTTGAATGAGTTTCTAAGTGAAAGTATGAAGGAGTTATGAAGGTTTGTTTGAGGTTGAAAAATTTTGAAGTTTAGAAGCTCTTCCCATTCATTTTCAATGTAGAATTTTTGCGAATTATGGTTAATAACTCGGAAATTATGAGGAGCTCACAGTTATGAAAAGTATTAGCACTTGAAACCCGATGAAGCCGCGCGCTTTGAGATTGGTTTGAAGTTTCTAGGTTGAAATTTGTGGTAGAAGAAACTGAAGTCAAAAAGTGAAGCGGAAGAAAATAATAAGAACTAGAAGAGCAATTGCTGAAGCAATTGCGGGTGTGGAAACTCTCCCGCAGCACAAGCCACGCCGTTGGAATGCTAATGCTGGGTTGAATGTATGAATGAGAAATGAGTTGTATGAATTGGAAACTTTGAAAATAAAAAGCTGAAGCCAAACTGCTGGAACAGCTGAAGGATCAATGTTTAGTTGGGAGAGATGAATGTATGAATAGAAACTTTGAAAATAAAAGCCTAAACAAAACTGCTAAATGCTGGAGCAGAATGTAGAAGTATGAAGGTTAAGGAACAGAATGTTGAAAAGTATGAATGTATAATCCATGAATTTGAATTTAAAAGCTGAATGGTGAAACATATACATGGAGAAGGGCTGGCAATGAAGATTGACCAATCAGAAGCCTGGTGCATCACAGGCATGCTCACTGCAGCCAAATTGCCACACACTGAGCTGGGCCCGCTTCCATGGAGACGGCCCCTCCCTTCTCACTCCCTCTCCCTGCACCAGCCTTCTCTGTCTCCCTCTGCCCCTTAGGCTGCCATTCATTTGAACTGGAGTCAGACCCTGCCGAACTCCTCTAAATAACTCCACAACCGTGAAGAGTGCAGCTTTGGGAGGTTTGGACCGTGGGTGGCAGAGGAGTTTCGAGGTCGTGTGAAGTGTAGAATACCATGTCTCTAGCTCCACCTGCAGAAGGCTGACAGCAGCAGGTTAAACACAAGAGGTTTTCTGCTTCCTCACGCCTTTCCTTCTGAAAAGTAAACTGTGCAGTTCATGGAGAGGATTTCCTGGGAGGTGTTGCCCACGTGCGTCTGGAGCCAAAACTTATAAACCTCACCAGACACCAGAGGCACATCGCTCTGACAGCGAAATTTCTCCAACGCTTTGATGTATAAATTATGTCAGATTAGGCGATGCGTAGCCCCTCGGCATGTCGCCAAGCCTGCAAATATTTTTCCATAGCTGATGCAGAAGCTGCTCTCCACTTTGAGGGTGTGTAGTTCTCCCACTCTAGTGCATCGCACTTAATGAGCACCCATGTTAAACTCTGCTTTCCATGGTCTGACATAAAGGCAAAAATGCTGAATAAACTATACATTTTTTAATGAATGATGGATTATGAAAATGTAGCCAGGAAAAATTTGCTGCGTTTTCCAAATTTGAATGGAGTTCTAGTTCAACCATTATGAAGCTGTGAGTGTTCGTTCAGTGAGGTTAAATGATTTAGAAACTCTGAAGCCCCATTCATTTCTTATGGGAAATTTTGAAATGGATTATGGTCCACAACTCGGAAATTATGAGGAATATCAAAATTCTGAATACAAGGACACCATTCCCGGCCGAAATGGGTCAATGCTTTATGCTGAGGCAACGCAAGTCCCTACCAGTACAACGGTGCAGGAGGAGTAGCGGTTCAAAGAGTTTTGAGTAAGGGTTTTAAAATGTAATACTAGAAGAGCAGTACACAGAAACAATTACAGTGAATGCCGCAGCTGAAGCTACGCTGCTGAATACTAATGCTGGGTTGAATGTATGAATGAGAATGAATTGCAAGGAATTGGAATTTGGAAAATAAAAGCCTAAGCCAAACTGCTGGGAATGCTGGAGTTGAATGTAAGGGCGAGAATGGAATTTGTAGTAACTGAAATTTTGAAAATGAAAGCTGAAGCCAAACTGCTGAATGCTGGGTTGAATGTCTGAATATTTGAAATGAGAAATGAATTGTATGAATAGAAATTTTGAAAATAAAAGCTGAAGCCAAACTGTTTGAATGCTGGGTTGAATGTGGTAGTATGAAGGTTAAGTAGGAATGAATGTTGAAAAATTATGAATGTATAATTCATGAATGTGAATTTAAATGTTTGAATATTGAAAATATATGAATTTATAATAGTTTGAAGAGCACTGAAAAGTTGAATGAACCCAAACTATGTAAGATTTGAGTTTTAATAAAGTTTCTATTAGAAAGTAGGCAGCCTTTGACTAAAACCCCTATGTGTGTAAGTTCCCTTGCTTTGAATCTCAAAGGCCCCATCCAAGTCACCATAGTTTCTAATTGTGTACTCCTGCTAAGTGTTGTGCTTACAGACCTTACACTCACTTCACATTTGTCCTCCTCTTCTGTCTTTGTCTTTTTCTTCACTATTCACTTTGTGCAGCATCTTTTGTTTTCCCCTT
>JAQQSB010001446.1:0-110966 GCA_029721515.1 Synanceia verrucosa
TTTTTGGGGTCATAAGACTCAAGGAGCAACATAGCAGGTTGACAGAGTTGCTGTCAGCGGTGTGTATTAAGACCGTTATGAGTTACATAGCAGCGTTGGACATAGAGTTGCTGTCAGCGGTGTGTATTAAGACTGTTATGAGTTATATAAATAGCGCTGACAGAGTTAAGCTGTCAGCGGGTGTGTATTAAGACTGTTATGAGTTACATAGCAGTGCTGACAGAGTTGCTGTCAGCGGGTGTGTATTAAGACTGTTATGAGTTACATAGCAGTGCTGACAGAGTTGCTGTCAGCGGTGTATTAAGACTGTTATGAGTTATATAGCAGTGCTGACAGAGTTGTTGTCAGCGGTGTGTATTAAGACTGTTATGAGTTACATAGCAGTGCTGATAGAGTTGCTGCCGCGGGCGTGTATTAAGCATTGTTATGAGTTACAGCAGTGCTGATAGAGCAAGGCTTAAATGCGTGTGGCTAAGACTGTTATGAGTTATGTTGCGCTGGAGCAGAGTTGCTGTCAGCGGGTGTGTATTAAGACTGTTATGAGTTACAGTAGCAGTGCTGATAGAGTTGCTGTCAGCGGGTGTGTATTAAGACTGTTATGAGTTACATAGCAGTGCTGACAGAGTTGTTGTCAGTGGGTGTGTATTAAGACTGTTAAGTGAGTTACATAGCAGTGCTGACAGAGTTGCTGTCAGTGCATTTCTGACCACTGCTGCTGGTAATTTTAATTGGAGACCTTTGGGCAGAAGTAACACACATGTTAAATGATTTTAGCTATTGTTTGTCAATATCTCAGTGGTAAACTAACACAATGGGTAATGAATCGCCCAAAGCTCTGAGTCGTGGGTGGATCGAAAGCTACTGTAATTTAATAATTCTCCAAATAGCAGAAGGATCAACCTGTCATTGAAGTCATGTGGTATTACATACTTGCACACATACTGTACATCTGAGCAAACAACACGTTTATACATGATAAGGAGACTCCTGCATGCCTGTGTGGTCACAGATAGATAGTCAGCCAGGTGGAGGGCGCCATGGTCATGGTGGGTCACTTCACTGTAAGAAATGATTCTGTGCTCATGTAGATTTGAATAAATGTATTAGATAAAATATATTCAATATGATTGTGTTTTTGATTTTGAGAAAACTATTTAAATTTCAAATAAAATGCACCCATTAGTTAAGCAATAAAAAAATAAAACATAAGGGGATTATATTTATAAAATCCCAAATAGTCGCAGATCATTGAGTTGATTGAAATTAATATAAACAGGCAGATTTTAATTGGAAGTGTTTTTTTTTTTTTTTTAAATTGAGTTCACATCCATCATGCCCCTGCCCCATATTACAGTATTTGCAGTTACTTTGTTAAGCTTAGCTGATTGACCTTTTGTAAATGCAGATATTACTTTGTGTTTTAATGCTCCTGTTTTGAACATGGCAGTTTATGGAGTTCATTGTCATGTTTTGGCGCTTAAGGTCCAAATTAGCACGGGTGAGGTGGCTGCACTGCTTGATCCAGGGACTGCAGGACGCCATGCAGCCTGGTCCCCTGCCACGCCAGGCAGGCTGTTGAGCCAGGACAGATCCCATTTAAGGTAAGATATACAGTGTTTAGGCTAAGGATGATATCATAAAAGTCTTGTCTCAATACCTGCATCAAAAAGAGTGTTAGTCAGAGCCAAAAGGATTGGCAGAGTAATCAAATAGCCGACTGCAAATTATTTACAATTGATTCATTTTTCATTTTTAAACTGGTTCACTGGTTCCAGTATTGAGCCTAGCAAAGATCCTTATGAAGCATTGTTGGAAGTAGCTTCTTGTAGTTGTACAGTAAAGCTGGGTTGCTAATTATTTTGTACCATAACCTTGGCCTACTTACCAGCTATTGGTCTGCTCTGATTGCAATTTGCTTGATTACTATGAAAATAAGAGCATAGTTAATATAGGCTGAATCATGATTAACAAATGCTTCTATGCTATCAGTTAAGACATACTGTATCTATACAGCTACATGTAGACCATATCTTTTGTCATGTTTAGCCTTCATGTCAACTTAGCTGGATAAACACAGATACAATAATTATGTACATATAGTACTATATGAGCACATACAATTTGCCTTCATGCAGAGGAAATTTGATATTTGTATTTATTGACGCCAGCTATGTATTCTTATTCTAGTCAGCAGCCTTCAGAAATAATATTTGCCAATATAGGTCATCTTATCTCAGTGAGATATGTTAGCAACTGTGACTGATAATATCATTGAACAGGAAGGGTACATGTTGCCAACATCTCCTCAACTAGAACAATAAAAACTATAAAAACCATGTCTCAGTTGAAAAACTTGTTAAAGATGTTGCCAATATGTGAATTAAGGTTACCATCTGTCAGGTATGCCTAATTTGAAATTCCTCTGGTGAGATTCAAGCTTTTCTACAGTTTAACACACTGTAGAGTTCAAATTTACACTGCATGTCTGGGTAAAAACTGACCTGCTTAGACTCTCTGTCTGTTGTTAACTGGACTGGTCACTGGACAACTAGACTGATGTGTGTGTGTGTGTGTGTGTGTGTATACATGCATTATGCATTAAGATATATTAATGTGTAATAATGCACTTATTGATTTTTTGACAATACTTAGTTACTTTATGCTGCCTGGTAACCAAATAAGCAAATGATAATAGAAGGTACAGTACAGATCAAAGCAGATTAGAATACATGATCAAAGCAGATTAGAATACAGATCAAAGCAGATTAGAACACAGATCAAAGCAGATTAGAACAGAACGGAACACAACTGAAGTGTTTACCAGAAGACACTGCTCATTTCACCTGAGAAAGTGAAGACAAATCTTGAGCTAGCTGATCCATCAGTTATCGGCATCAAGTAAGTACACAAATACATAAAGTAAAGCACTCATTAAGCAGCTATTATTATTATTACCAAAACACATTTCACCAATGGTCTGTTAGCTGTCAATACAACACTGTTCTACAAAATTTCAAATTTTAAAGTACCTGCTCCAGTTCATATTGTATCATATATTATATTATTGGAGTGATTTAATGCTGATACATCAACATGTAAGCTGTATTTGGGGCTGGAGTCTATCCCAATGGGTGATTCTCACGAAATTGTCCTAACTTTTGAAAAAAAATTTTAGGTCAATTTTGCTAGTTTTTTCCTCATTAGTAGCAAGCAGGGTCTCACTAACTGTCTCACTAAATGAATGATCAATACATGTTTTTTTAATACATTTTGAATCTTTTTTATTGAATACTGATAAGTCTATTACCGTCAGCCATTTTTCAATTGATGATTACTGAATATGTATGAAAGGTAGACCTTTTGTTTTTTTCATGCATGTTCTATTAATATTAGAATAGGGCTACATAGTGTAAACATTCAGCCACAAAATAAAATTTCCAGTTATCACTATGCCCATCCAAATATTTCCATATACAGCAAATGTGATATCGCTCGCCGACCACACACATTTTCACCATGACAGACATCTAACCTGGGGTGTGTGTCCCAAAACATTGTTGCAAACTTCCTTAGCTACTTCCTAAGTTCGAGCGGTCAATCGACCCAACTGTTTCCCAACAGCATCGTCCGAACAAAGCAACTTCTGATGTTTACAACTAACATAGTCTGATGTATCGTTGAGCGATGCAAGTGTTTCCCAAAAGCTCAGTTGGAGCGATGTAAGTTGCATCGGAGCTGTGTTGTCACAGTTGAGGTGAAAAAGATGCAAGTTATGTTTTAAAAACAAATGTTTGTGTAGCTCTAGAAGTTTCAGAGTGCAACTTTGATAGCCTACTATGAAATAACTGTATTAAGATTTTAAATTGAAAATAAGTCATCATTAAAACACTCCAGTTGAATAAGGTAGTGTAACGTAGGCAGAAGCAGTGGGGAAGTTGGATTACTGCAGTTAAACATGCGGCATTGAAAGGTTTATAACCATGACATTTTATTTTATCATGTTTATCATGATATTGACATTCAACATTATTATAAAAATTTAACTTAGCATTTAAGTGGTTGGCAATTTCCTGCCACGCGCAATTCATTTCCCTTCTTGGTTGTGTCGGTTTACACTCTTTGTAGAGTTCCAAAAAGAATGTTTGCCCTGCACTATTGTAAAAATCAGCCCGACTCTTCGACAATCACATGGTCTGGGCTTCTTATGTACTCCACTCACACGCCTAACAGAAGGTTGTATAAGCCTTGCTGAAGTTAACTCCACTGAGGCTCAACTCATGTTAAAGTTGGCAGCTACTTCAAGCGCGGGCTTAATCACTTCAGCGCGTGTTTGAAGAGAGAGCTGTTGTGTTCAAGAGGGCTAATCCACTAATGCTGACTTTAATCAAATTTTGGATGAATCTTACTGATAGTATTTTAGATTAGTATTACTAAAACACACACACACAGATGCTTGTCCCAGATTTAAATTACAAGCGTGCAAGATACTTATTCACATTAAAATAAATAACAATTAAAAATAATAATAATAACATATAGCAATCAATAGTTTAAATAAATAATTAATAGTTTGAATTTACGTAAAAAAATAAATCACAATAATTAACAATAATCATATAAATAATAACATATTTATATGCTTGATCACATCTTGATGACAGTGATCATAAATTATTGGCATTTGGTTTGATGTTGTGCTGTATTTAGTGAGTGAGGATCATTACAGTCACGTTTGAAGCAGCAAAGACCAAATGTGGAAGATGAATCCATATGGAACAATATTTGATGAATCTGTCATTTTTTTTTAAAATTGGGAAACACAGGTGTAAAAAAAAAAACATGTGTCCACAATGATACATGAGGCCAGGATGAGAGCAGGAGGATCAGCATTTTGATGAAGACTCATTTTCAGTTTTTTGTCTCAAAGCTCGTCAGTGAAAAATCCTTCTGTGTTTCCAGCAGAAATCCAGAACCAAGCTGTCCTGTCAGTGTTGAAGAGATAATAACCAACATAGCAGTAAAATGGTTGTGGAAACACTCTGTTGGTGAGAGTGTGTGTGTCTGCCTCAGGGGTTAGAAGGTCTGTGTCACACACACAATGTTGACCTGTATCTTAATAAGATCAAAGTCCTTTGTGGTTCCATGTTGTGATGGGAGCACACTGGACTTTAAATCCACTGATATCTTAGATCAAAGCATTCAAATCAAAGAAAGTGATTATATTCACTATTATATTATTAATTTCACTACAATATTAAATGAATATAAATAATTAAAATGAAAAATCCATAGTCTGCTGTGTTAAATATTAGATTACTCGTGTGTACTGCTCATGTTTAAAGACATTCATGTTTCATTTGTTAGTGAACCTTATTTTCCATATTTTAGAATCAGCAAAAATAAGTTTTCATATATACAAACATAGTCAAACTGGTATCCAATAGCAACAACAGAATCAAATAGAAACAGAGTAGAATGGAACTTTCTAAAAAACATGATGTCATTTGGAACATCCATCAAATACATGATGACATCATGATTTCTAGAATGTTGCTGAACACCTGCACCAGGTTCAGAGTCAGATTTCATAGAGACAGCAGTCTGAGTGAAGTGTGGTCCTGATCACACGCTCCACCACCCTCACCACCTGCTGGAGTTTTCCTTCTGTCCTCCACTGTGCAGCTGCTGAGACCACACCCGAGCAGCTGAACATCAGGAGGCTCTCTGTCATTGACTGATAGAAGTTCATCAGCAGGTTTTGAGGGAGGACAGCTTGTTTTAGCTTCCTGAGGAAGTAAAGTCTCTGTTGGGTCTTCTCCACTTGGTGAGAGGTGTGTGGACCAGGTGAGGTCAGCTCAGATGTGGACTATATATACTGAATGAAGACAGGAAACTGTGTTTACTATCTGAAGTATGTTTAAGTCCATCATTAGTAACAATAACTATCAGGCTATTGTGTAGTGTTTACTGTCTAAAAAAATATTTGTATTGACCATATTATAGACTCAATGTCGTGACATATCTCAGCCACTAGGGGGGGCAGCTCCCTCTCTGTCTCTGCAGCAGCTAAACTCCACCTGTGGCTCAAACGACCAAACATTCAATTATTTTTAGAAATTTAACCTTTTACATGACAGTTTGATAATTTGATGTCACTGTTGTTTTTTATAAAAAATAAAAAAAAACAAAAAAACACAAGCATTGAGTTATTTCCACAAAACAAATCTTATATTGAATATATTTTTATGGTGTTATATTGAATATATCTCTATGACTTCCTGTGCCTTATACTGTATTTGAATTTCTCTACTTCAGTTCAAATCACCTACTGTATGTTCTCGATAATCACAGTGAATAGCTGACTGAAGATTTGATCATGTGATGACAGGATGTTCTTAATCACACCACATACACACCACATACACACACCTACATACACACACCCACACACACCCCACATACACACACCCCATACACACACCTACATACACACACACACACACCCACACATACACGTTTTTATTACATCGTAGGGACCTAAAATTTGGACCTGAAATTTTTTTTTTTTCACCGTAGGGACCTCACTTTAAAGAATCATTTTAAGACAAAATTCATAGTCAAAAATCAATTCTCTGATTTTTTTAAGCACTTCTGACCAGAAAGGTCACCCAAATTCCCAAGTTTTTCTAATTAATTTTTTCAGGTTTTCTCTTTAGCTGGGAGCCGCTAATTTGGTGTCATACCACAAATCACCACCAGATGTCACACTATTCAATTTACCATACAGGGATTTTTCTATTCACTTACAAGTGGGTATAAGAGCAGAAATTTAAGTAAAATTTTTTTGCAATCAGTGAAGATGATTCTTTAGAAGGGAAAATAGATCCTATATTGTAATTTCATGTTGTTTTTACATGTATATTAAGCCAGCGCAGTGTTGCAGTGTAGAGTGCTGTGTTAGGCTCCTGTGACTGAGAGGTGACCTCAGCAGGTGAACCTCACCTGCACCATGTCATTCGGGACAGGCACAGATATGGACCAGTAAAGTCACAAATAGTGAAAAACTGAGTGCAGTAAGATGTAGTAAGTACCACCTGATGCGGTCTGTTATAATGCATGTTATCTTTGCTAACTCTCATTTAAATACAGACTTGAGCCAATAAAGCAGCATGCAGAATGGAGAAGCAGATCAGCATGAAGAGAAGAGAGAAGCGAGAGAGGAGAGAAGATCAGAGCAGCAATGACAGGGAGGAAGTTACACTATTCCAGTGTAGTCTTCATATGTGTAACGTAGATTTATCAATGAAGTACAGATGAAGCTGAAGGTCTATCACTGTATATTTGTTACATATTCAATAATACAGCAGACTGTGAATATGTATCTACTTAATAAACAATAATTGCATCTGAGTGATCACCACTAGATACTAGATGTGTTGGCCTAGTTGTACTGTTAGAGAAGCTGCAAGAGCCAGACTGTGCATAAACAGAAATAACTGCATCTGTTAGCACTGGTTGTTAGCGCAACATGGACAGAAGAGGAGCAGAACATCATGAAGTGAGGAGAAAAGCAGCATGGACAGGAGGAGAAACACAAAGTCAGGGTAGTCTTGATATTGATAGCGCTTGTGCAATGCGGATTCATCAATAAAGTACAGACACAACTGAAGGTGCCATCACTGTATACTTGTTCACGGTCAATGTGATACAACTGGTGGTCCTGTTAGCAGAATAGGGCTGGGTGATAAAATGAGAACAATATGTATCACGATATAAGTTTTCCTCAATAGAAATATGAGATGTGGTCGATAGAAATTGATGAGGCTTCATTCATCCATGTTTTGACATGTGACTGAGCCAGCCAGGTTAGGTTGACACACACAGCACAAGAAAACACCACACATCAACACGTGCTGTTTGAGCTGCTGCAGCCATGCACATCAACAGAGGATCGCCTTAAAAAAAGGACAACTGGCTGTGATAGGACGCATAGTGCGTCATGTTTACATCCTCTGACAACTTTCACAATGGAGACACCAGGCAGTTGGAGGCGGATTGAGGTCCAGCGCATCTTAAAATATGCTGCAGCACTGAGTCCAGACAATCCAAAGGCTTACTGAACAAGGTCTGGTATGATATTCAGTTGCACTTTGGACCGCAGGAGCAAAAGAGGGAGTGGGATCTCAAACCTGGCTCGTTCATCCTTAAATGTGATGACAATGGAGCAAAATATTTCATATGACATTCAACGGAGAAACAAAATATGATAAAGGCCCATTGGACAGACAGAAAACCATATTCGTATGAGGAGGCGAGGAAATCGCTCTGCCCAGGAGAATTAAGCTTGAAAAATACCTAAAGAAAATTCCACCTGATGAAAAAGGCCCTGTTTTCTGCAGCTAAGGAAGGTAACAGTGGCGACAGACAGCTTCTGTACATCACTGTTCCTCTGGGAGTAAACCAGCTGTCACAGATGTTACCCAGGATGTGCAAGAAGGCAGGGACACGTCTAACACCAACCATAGCCTGAGAGCCACTGCCATACAGAAACTGTCTGATGCGGGACTCGAGGCGAGAGAGAAGCTTTTATGGCAGGGAAGCGGGCATAGGTGAGATACTTTATATAAACAGACACAAACTATGATGTCAATCTTGATTCATAGATAGTGTTGCCAAAACATAAAATACATATCTAAACAAAAACTTGTTTTGCAGGTCTGAAAGCTTGCTAATAAGTTACTGGAGACCATCTATGGTCTTTGATCGAGCTGTTAACTCATCAGAAACACACATCATGCCACAAAAGTGTCTGTCCAACAGATACTCTTATTTCAGTAGTTGCACAATAAATGGAAACGTTCAGATATGTAAATGATACAAAGTAGTGGTAATGTAGTAAATGTTTATGTGTTGCCTGGCAACAGCCTTGTCTCCCTTCCAGTTGTGGAACTATTTGTGTTGGTGAAGCCAAATAAATGATTAAGTAAACAATCATAATCTCTTGCTGCTTATTACTGGTAACTTATTCATATTCACTCATATTCCTTTGTAGAACTTTTGTATAAAAGCAACATCACACTCGAGGTCGTGCTGTTGCGCTGAATATCAACACTTGTGTGATGATGATCTGCAACACTTGGCCTGCGGCCTTGTGCCTATGACCAAGTCACACCAGTGCTAATATTCAGCACAACCTTGAGTGTGATATTGCTTAAGTAAAGTTGACAGATATACTTGCATATGTAAACAATTAATACTTGAATTTGTATATTGCTGAATGATGACTTCATAAAATTGTAATAAGAGAAGTGGTTTATTCAACCAAAGCGGTTGAAGATGCTCATCAAAATATAAATCACAGAAACGAAATGCAAATGTGCATTTTAACTCAGCATGATAGAATGCCTGTTCTAACTCAACGTGACTCTGGCTGACCCTGACTCTAACTCAAAATAAATATAAAAAATAAAAATATATAAAAATATAAAAAAATAAACTCAGAGCAGCAACAGCAGCTCATCTCCCTGCCTTGACAGCATCAATACATTTTGATACAGAACTTAATTGCTGTCAGTTCCTGTCCTGCAGAGCTCAGAGCCTAGAGCTTATCAACCTATTGTAACTCGACTGAATTCTTTCTTAACTCAATAAACACAGAGCAGCAGCAGCTTATCTCCCTCTTTTAGAAGCATCAATTCGGTTTTGATATAGAACTTTACTGCTGTCCAGTTCCTGTCCTGCAGAGCCTGTGGAGACTCCTCAATACATCTCACACAGTCGGCTTTTCCTGGGACCCTCCTGGAAGTTATGAAGCTCATCAGTGTCTTCTCCACTGCTTGGACCTCCTCCTCCGACCACTTTCTTCTTTTTGACAAACCTGAATAAAATACAACAATAGCTTAATGTTCTTGAACACTGAACTCAAACTAATCAACATTAAAGAGCTGGTCCCTATTTCAACATTAGTGCAAACAATTTCTTGATAGTAGACAGTGCTTAAAAACAGTCAAGCAAAACTGGTTATACACAAAGAGGTTACCTGGTTTTACTGTTGAGGCTGGTCAGAGTATAAAAATACAGGCCATTTAACAGTCAATACTTTGTAAACAAATTAACTTTAATCACATAAAAACTTCAATCACTAAACACAATATTATTGACAGCTAGGATCAGTAATAACTGAAATAAAGGGTATTCAGTTATGTCCTGGTCCATAAACTAACTATTATACAGAGTGTTGATTCTTTTTGACAGTTAATAGACTTTGAAGATGACCTCATGAGTGTTGAGATCAACAACCTCAGGTTTAACCAGGTAACGCATCATAGTAACTACTGCAAAGCGAGTTTAGTGGGTTAGCTAGGTATGTTGAGTCTAAAGCCAGGCTTTCCTCCATCACAAAGGTGGCTCTCTTTTAACACGGCTAGATCACCCATGGTAACTTATGCTTAGCTCATTACCTGATCCCAAGCAGGTTATGTTCAGAGTTTAATCATAAAATCAGCTATAAAAGCACAGTTGTTTCACAATTTAGCATGTTTGGAGCTGGCATAACCTTTACTTTGAAAGTCCAGTGGAGCTGCTTCAGAACTGAGCATTTGTATGGAGGAGAGGTGCAGTGATCCGCTGGTGTTTACTTTCTCTGAACATCTCTGCTTGCAGATGTTCAGCTGAGAAATACGCCACACACTGTTGAGCTGAGTGTCAGGAGGACACTGAAACAAGTTATGCACTCGCAGCATTACAGATAATCAGATGAGTAACCAGTTAAGTTAATCATTTCACTTTGATATAGCCATAAATAATGTAATTTCAATGTTTCGCCTGTTATATGGCAGTGTTGTTGAAACAAATCTTGAATAGGTCTGTGCTATTTTCACAGTTAAAAGGTCCTTGTTGTCATTGTACAGAGACAATAGGCAATATGAGATTTACTTGTACAGCACCTACAAAATTCACTGTATATTCAGGCGCACACCCAGCCTCACTTTTAAAACACACACACATTCTATAATCGCGATCAGTAAAATATATGGAAACAATATAAAACACAATTTAACAATGACAGTTGTTACTCTAGTTTATTTTGTTTTAATGGACAAAACTTTGTATTTAAAAGTTCTGCAGTGTTTACCTGTCAGAAAATAAAATCAGCCTCCTCTCTTTATGTATTATTAATTATCATATTTGCAGCAACAGTGTTGCTTTTGACTGTGATCACGCTCTTTCATATCGCTCATACTCTCTCCATTAAAACAACGTGCTCCTCTTGTCTGAAATCAGTGACCATGTGAGGAAGTAGAATCATATAATGCCAAACATCTCTTTTTACGTGAATGCGCACAGAGCACAAAGCAGAGAGCGGACTTTACAAACCAAGTTGAAACCACCTTCGTGATACCGTTTAACTCTGTTAAAGGGGCTTTAGGTTTTGTTAAGCCAGAACATGAACACAAAGCCTGGCTATGTTGAGCCTCTCACTCGTAGTACAGGCCTCAGACATGTCCATAACCTTCATGTTCAACTATTTACTGTAAATGTTACCTTGAGCTGGAGGCACGCTGTCCTTTCCACTGATGGATCTCTCTCTCTCACTGGATTTATCTGGAAACACAAAAGCTCTCTTAGTAAAAAGTAGTGAACCTGATGAATATGAAACCACAATAACATAAAACATTACTAGGTTTACAGATGGCCTCAGCCTGTGTCTCTCCTTTCCTACTGAGCTCTGCCTTGTTTGAAAGGTGAAGGAAGCTCATGTGTGGAAAGACATCGCCTTTGAGATGTAGAATGTATTGTATAGAAGAGAAACACTTAGTTGAAAGGTTCACGCTCTTTATGCCCTAGGACAGTGACCTATGTCAAGAGGGTGACTTAGGCCATTTCATTTTGGCTCCGTCAACATTTTGATTCTTTTAGGATAAAATGTCTGACTTGGGCAATTTAACAAGCTTTGATGATGGTGGCTGCTTCAGAAGCAACAGAATCTATAGTGCAGAAGAAGCTCTAAACATGATTCTTGAATCAGTTTCTACTGGTGAGTGATAAGGTTATAAAGTTATAGTTTAATTAGAAAGCTAATTACTTCTAGCTAGACCTATTCTAGCCCACTTCTTTCTGTAACATAGCCAAATATAAATGAGCACAAGGCAATAATGCCCCTCAAAGTTTTAAAATTTAAGAAATGTTTTGCTTTTTGGTAGGAGAAGTATTTGACTATTGCGACACCTCCTTCAATTTAGGTCAGAGTTATATACTTTTTTGAGTTTTGTTTATGGAATTAAAGGACAGTTAATAGTCAGGTTTCAAAAAGTTGTCAAAACTGGATGTTGGAAATGAGTTAAGTTCAATAAAAACTTAGCAAAGAAGACCTGGAGAAGTGAGGAAAGGGACTGCCTACTGACCAATTTGATTTACCTGACATTTGTTTAATTTAACTCAGGAGTAATTTCAGTTTTGAATTTGGACTACTCGAATGAAAAGAGCAGTTTAAACCAGGTTTAAAGTTGCCTAAGTCACACTAGAATGTTTGAAAATTTGCCTAAATCACTTTACATAAGTATGTCTATGTATGTCAACAGTCATCCACTGTCAAGGCCTTTTTGTTTGAAATGATTAATAAATATCATATGCTCTGCATTTGGTTAAGTTTTTTGTGTTTAGGCCATTATTTTAAAAAGGGTGACGATATAATAGGTCAAGATTTTCATTTTATATCATACAAAACAACAAAAATATGTATAAATAAAAGCGCTTATTGTAAAATAAAATATAAACAACTACATAATAAGGCAAAAAGGTGAATTTAATTTCAATCTAAGCCTGTTTGAATGTCCAGCCCCAAGGTGTCTGTTGCGAAAAATTCTGGCCCTTTGACAAATATATTTGAGTACCCCTGCAGTAGGCCCAGTGTTGATGGTGTCACCATATTGCGGCCCCTTTCCATCACTGGTAGGAGATCAAGCAAGACTGAATGTTTAGGTTCCATCTGGAGCTCAGACAGTACATGAGAAGGGTCCAGGTGAGTAAAGATTCTGAAGCTGGACCCTCTGATCCAGAACCAGCTGGTTCAGGGTCAGCTCTGACTCAGCTCCACTCCATGTTTATTGGTTCTATAGTGTAGACAGTGATTTGTCATCATCTCTCTCGTTGTGAACACAGGAAATCAACTTCAGTATTTCATAATATTCAGACTGTTTCAACTGTTCATACTGTGCCTCTCAGCATATTCAACACTGCTACTGCTTTTATTTAAACCTATATTTCCCCACACTCTTCATTATAGGAATGACATGTTTGGATTTAGAAACTATGATCTTGCCACACCAAGCATGGACTAACTATTCCACAAAAAGCCATGTGTTGCAGGTTTTGTTCCAACCAATCAAGAGCACACAGTTTAACAAATCAACTGTCTCAAGACTGAGATCAGCTGATTAAATGGGTCAAGTCTGGTGTGCTGCTGCTTGGTTGCAAGCAAAACCTGCAGCCACAACTCCTTGCCCATGCCTGCTCTAATTCCATGTCTGTATGAGGACCAGAATCAAGTCCAGTCTGATGGTGGACCAGCACCTGCTCCTTCTTCTTCTGTGTCTGGACTCAATCATCAACAACCACATAAGTATAGTACTGTAGAATTGTGCCTGCAGAGATATTGTCAGCGTGTGATCTTAAGCATAGTACTGTCTAACTATATTTATCTTTGGGACTATTGCAGTATTTGCCTTTTATTGTAAATTTCCTGAAGTTTCGTGTGTCCTGCACTGAGCTGAATCTTAAGTGAAATCTTAGCTGGCAATAAAAGCTGCTTTTCTAATTCTGCCTTTATGATGGTGTTGTTGTCCCTCATCGTCCTCAAGCTACAATAGCTATGTATCTTTCAGCGTTATCAACATTTTTAACAATGTAAACAATAAATATATATATAGAAGATTCAAAGAACATGATTACAATTGTATAAATGATACCTTTAAAGGCACATTTCAAATAACCATTTCCAATCCTTTAAATTCCACCAGTTAAT
This sequence comes from Synanceia verrucosa, assembly GCA_029721515.1. Taxonomy (NCBI): domain Eukaryota; kingdom Metazoa; phylum Chordata; class Actinopteri; order Perciformes; family Synanceiidae; genus Synanceia; species Synanceia verrucosa. The sequence goes on from JAQQSB010001446.1 coordinate 14,024, forward strand.
AAATCTTTACTTTTATCTAAGAAATGTAGAAAAAAAAAAACATTTAATTTAATAAAAACAATTAAAATAAATATGAAAAAGAACAACATTTCTGCCCAATGGTTGTCAACTTACTTGATGAAGATGTGGAGGGGAGGAGGAGGGTTGAAGGTCTGGAGGAGTTTGTAGGTGTGGAGGCGAAGGACTGGAGGATGTTGAAGTTGTGGAGGATGAAGGTCTGGAGAAGTTTGTAGGTGTGGAGGCGAAGGACTGGAGGATGTTGAAGTTGTGGAGGATGAAGGTCTGGAGGATGTTGAAGGTGTGGAGGCGAAGGTCTGGAGGATGTTGAAGGTGTGGAGGGGCGAAGGTCTGGAGGATGTTGAAGGTGTGGAGGCGAAGGTCTGGAGGATGTTGAAGGTGTGGAGGCAAGAAGGTCTGGAGGATGTTGAAGGTGTGGAGGGCGAAGGTCTGGAGGATGTTGAAGGTGTGGAGGATGAAGGTCTGGAAGATGATGACCGTCTGGAGGCGTAGAAGATGATGTAAGCAGACATCTGGTCATCATCTTCATCCCAAGTCTGACTGGTCACTGTCCTGAAGTATTTCCTCTGAGGACCACAGTAACCACATGGATAAAACTCTTAAGTACACATTCATCAGTACACATGAGAGCAACATTCTACGAGACAAAAACCTAGGCTGCACAACTAAGAAGAATGTGAATATGATAAATTAAAAGAGAAGCAAATGAATATAGTTACCACAGCAGTTGTTTTACCTTGTGGATCAATGGAGATCTCATCCAGAGTTTGTCCCTTGAATTCTGCCATCTTCCCTCTTTCCAGGGCCATCAGCATTTTACTGACTTTAGCCAGCTGTAATGTACCTTCCGGCAGCCTGTAGTATTAGCGGTGAACTCTAATGTCATGACCTAAGAAATCTGCAAGGTTGTCCATTTCATTGTCCTTAAGATTGAGAAGCTGGGACATCGTGACCCACGTGTTTCCTCCAGTTTAGTAGAGGACAGCTGGCGTCTGGGTTACTGGCCCCACAGGATCGAGCTATCTGTCGAATAGCATCTGATCCACGAAAGTGCGTTAGTGCCTGTGGCCTTGCAAACATGAATTGATTGCTGTCTGGCACTTCACAGTCATTACGAGTCTTTACAAGGAGCTCCATTGATGCCTGCATTTCTGGGGTGAGAAGAACTGGAACTTTTAGTCTCGTTTCCCTTTTATTTCTATCCTTTGAAAATGCTGACACAGTTTCTTCTCCAGGTCAGTCAGTGCCAGTTCCACATCAGGATGACTCCAGCTCTGTCTTGCTGTGAAAGAACTGACAGACATTTTGAAACCTCCCCTCTCTTCTTCGGTTAAAAACAATTAACTCACAGAGTGTAAGTTTTGCAGTTCTGACCAATTTTTTCTTGCTTGTTTCAAGTTCAAATTTTTGGTGGAGGTCATTTCTCTGCTTATCCATGTATTGATGCATTTTTTCATCCTCCGTGAAGGGCAGGAGCTGTGGACTGTTCCATTCGCCTCATTGAGTGTCCTGAGGGCTTGCGATGAAATGCATTCATTCCATTTCGTGTTGCATATCTGTCTGAACACCTTTGCATTATGAATGGCCTCCTATCCCCTGACATCATGCCCTCACATTCAAGGATATTTGCGAACTTGTTAAGGCTATGGCCTAATTTCAACGCTAAGGATGGTGTTTTGTAAGTCCACTTTCCTCACTAAATCCAGCTACCTCCTTTACAGCTTCAATCACCTTGAGGAAAAGTAGCGGTATCAAAAAAATCTGACATTTTTTTCAAATTCTGGCTCTGCTGTCCCTGTACCAGCAAGCGACCTGCCTCCACGCATCTTCTGTCTTATGTATTCATGCCTTGTGACATCATGGCCATGTCTGTTGAATAGCTGTTCACCCAACTTCAATATGAGTCTTTCATTGCGGACAGCATGTGTTATGTCATCTTCATTCATGGAAAGAACCAATTTCCAGAGCCGCTCACTGACAGAGTATGGAACCGGCTGTGTCTGTCTACAGAGGGTTTGGACCCTAGTCTTTCCTCTTTTGAACCCTCAGCCGTGCGCTTTAGGTGGCATCTCTTCATGTGTCGCCACAGTGACTTCCTCTTAAGATAAGCCTCACAGTTAATACAGTGCATGTAATCAGAGAAGGCTTTACAGGATCTTTTGGTTGCTGCCAGGGTATCACAATCCCTTTTCCCTGTTTGATGATGTCACCATTGTGGATCCCGGTTCCCCCTGTTCCTTAAGAGAGCTAACTGAATCCTTCGCTCTTTAGAGCCTTTTGCAGAACATAACTGCTCTAGCCACTTCTGGCTTATCTTTATGTTTAGCCTCTAAATGCCCAGAGCCATTTCACAGTAAGGTTTTGAACAAAATGCACAATAAAATGTTTTATTGTACAATCTGCTGCCATCGATGTTTTTTTAAATGTCATAACCCTAACAGAACTGTCAGAACAGGGTCTGCTCTCTTTTGGTGTCTGGCGACATCTTTTCTTGCGTTGTACAGTGACTTCCTCAGCATGATCTGAAGATCTTTTCTGGGCTTTTCTCTTACGCATCGTTTTTGTCTTTGGCGTTAGCTGCATCATCACTGTCCTCGTCTCCTATGACATTTCCATCATTTTTTGTTTTTAAGTGTCATGACAGTGACAGAATCATCTGTTGAAGAGGATCCTCTCTCTTCTACAGGCAGGAGATGCATTTTCTTGCGCCAAGGCGGATGCTTTCGATCTGAATGTCTTTGCACTTTTCTCTTCCTTTCTTGTTCAGCATCAAGTGAGCTATCACTGCTGGCTGCTCCAGATTCAGGAGACGTAGTCATCCTCACTAAATTCAAAACTTGATTCCTCTGTCACCCGACCGAGCTTCTCTGTCCAGCAAAAAAAAAAAAAAAAATAAAAAAAAAAAAAAAAGGGGGTAAGTATCTCAAATCATTTGTTTTCACAGCAGATCTCACTGTTTGGGAAACACTGATATGCTCACTATTAACCAGAACAGGTAAGTACTCTAAATATTGCTAGCTACAAGTAATAGTAACTAGAATTCCCACTACACATGAAACAATTACTGGTTTCATGCTATATCACTAGCATGAAGTAAACAGATGGATGGCCTCAGTTACCCGATCCAGCTATTTAGTCAGTATCGGAGCCGATAGCCAACTAACAGTCAACTATGTTGTGATGCTTTACTAATGGACATCCTCTAATCAACCATAATTAATATTAATAATTATATTAAATAATATTAAACATGATAAAACCAACCAAAACCATTCCTCATCGTCCCGTGACTTCATCTCACAATTTGTGCAATATTTTTTTTTTTAACTCACATTTATTTATTTAAATAAAATAAGGTTTTGCAGAGAGCTCCAGAAATAGCATAAAACTCACAAACCAGTGTGAGGCAGAATAACTTCCCCTTTGAAACAATATCTTACTTTTTCAGCAAAATGTTGACTGTCACCCTTCTCTCATTCAGGAAAAAAAAAAAAAAATTCGCACAAATTGTGAGCTGAAGTAGCGGGGACGATGAGGAAGATCACGGAGGCCCAGGAATAATAGCACCTGTGGATTATAACGTTTTAAGGCGTGTCTGCTGCTGTGGACTGATGTGAGCTTTAGGTGAATAGGCTACTTTGAGGCCTGGGTGGTAATAGTGGTTTGGTTCGTTTGAATTTATGACAGTTGTTTAAGCTCACATCAGATCATGTGTTGCAGTTGAAATCTGTAGGTTAGGAGGCGTGTGTCGGCTCTTTTTCAGCGCTGCTAGCTGGCGCAGCGACAGTGGATTAGAACAGTCTGTTAGCTTTGTGGCTTTAAACACTGTAAAAACATATTTTTCGTCCATAAAAAAATCTAATAGTGGTCTCCTCCTTGTCTTCTTCTCTCCTGTGCTTTGTATGTCTCCTCCTGTCACTGTCTTAGTCATTACATGTCTAGATATCTTTTATTATTTTCACTGTAAATGCACTGTAATGTATGGCGCAGCCAAGCCAACAAACCACATGGCGTCACATGCTGAGGTCAGGCAAAATGGCGAGCGCCCTTGCTATGAAATCTAAAACAGAGCTTATCTTTTCTCCTAAATGCTTACATTTATCATGTTTAATATATCATGGTTGATTAGAGGATGTCCATCAGTAAACCATCACAACATAGTTGACTGTTCCATGTCCTCTTTAAGATTGGATCTACACATCCCTGTTTAAAGGTTGTAGCAGGACTCACTGTGGTATCCTGCTGGCGATGTAGAACCAGGTCCTCTTCCTCTCCTCCTTTTGCCTCTCTACCTGCGCCGCCTCATGGCGCTGTTCACACATGTCATGGTGTGATTTCAGCTTCTCTACATAAAGCATATGGCGACTTTTTGCTTGTGAAACACCAACCACCTATAAAAACAAAGTTGAAATGTTTTCACAATTGTTCAGTAAAAGCTATACGACTTTTCTATTTTGGCATTTAAATCAAATTTGAAGGGACCATGTAAAGAGACAGAGCAAAGAGAAGGAACAACACTTAACAAAGGGTCTAGACTAGAAACACTGAACAGCCATGGCACCAGAGATGCAGAAACTTAACCACTGTGCTGAACACCATGTGCTAATCTTTAGTTGTCTGACCACAGCACAAAAAATATTGTGTCTTAAATGGAACAGACAGCATGAGTCTGATCAGATAGACACTATGAGTCTGTCTGAACAGATTTGTAGGAGTCAATACCATCAAATTTTAAATTGAACAGACTCCACAGGATAACACAAACACCATGATCTGACTGGTGGCCTCCCCATAAGCTCAGTCTTATGTGTTGATTTTACTGTTTTCAATGTTAACCTACCTCCTCCTCATCAGGCTCACTGCCACCATCAGCATCTAAAAATAAAAAAAAACACAGAAAAGGTAAATGTTAAATCAGCAAAGGTTGAGCCTCTCACTGACCAGTTGGAGTTGTCCAGTCTTTGTGTACTTGTTCTGAGGTTGTAGGACATAGTCCTCATGGTTGCACTGATTCAGTTTAAAGGAGCAGTGAAACAGAAACCGAGTGATGGGCTGCTTTGAATGGGAGAGCAGAACAACATCATCTTAGCTACTTCAGAACATGACCATAGAAAATACATTACTTACTTACGTCTCTGTTGTTGAACAGCCCTTTAATTTGAAGCTACAATTTTCAACCACTGAACAGCTGTGTTCCGCACACAAATACTCCTCCTCTGTCCAACTCAAACAGCTGATTTGTAGATCGTTACTATGTGAACTTGGGGTAAGCTTGTGTACAGTCACACAATAGTTCAAATGTTCTAAACTGTAGCTCAGAGCAAAGGTCTGTTTCATGGTGAGACAGGAGAAAATACTCAAATAAAAACAACTGATATTATTTTTTCTTCTTTTCTTAATTTATCTGACATGTGTTTGTGGAGGATCATGTCCACATCAGCTCCTCACTCAGCTTGCAAATTATTAGCGGTTACACATGTGAAACCAATTGTATGATTACATATATAATTATATCAAAGCATAAACTAACTGATTAATGATGATATACATTTACTAAGGAGTAACAGTAACACTAACTGTAGCCTTTGAAGCGTTATTCCACTTTGCCAGGATAATACACTCAGTATGCTATATTTTTAGCCTAAATTTCAACTGTAGCATGGAGCATGGATCTCATGAGACTTCCGCGTAATCGTCCATTACGAGATATCGAAGTCTCGTGAGATCGACATCATATTTTTAGTGTACAAGCTACATGCTAAAGTTTACATTTAGGCAAAAAACATGCCGTAAATAGCATCTTTTGCAGTTAATTTTTAATGTCGCGGCTCGTGGACACTTGGATTACACCACAGAGAGCAAGACCCAAGTACATACCAAGTGGATTAACCTTAGAAAGTGGAGTATCCTGTTAACAGAGGATTGTGTGCTCAGCTAACCAAGTTACGTTTCCCATCATTACTGAATCAAGATTCAATATTCTCTTTACTGTCATTCAGAAGAAAACATCAGAGATGCAGAGCAGCACAAAATTACAAGCATGGCTCGATTAAAAAACAGATAAACAAACAGAATGCAAAGAAGGATTATTTCTATATACACAGGTTTCACAAGTTACTTTCTGGATTGTGTTATAACTTTCATACCTGCACATTCAGAGCTGTGTCCTGTGGATCCAGAATCCTCCTGTCAGCACAGACAGTGCTATGTCAGATCACATACAGCAGTTCAAAGTAATATCAGCAATATTCAACCATCTACAATTTTATAACAGTGATTACTTGCTATTTTATGATGTTTCATTTATTTTTGATATCACCAATATTCATCTCCAAAATATTATCAAGCCACTAACTCAAGTTTGTTCAGTGTTTTCCACAAAATCTATCATACTCTGGCATCATTCATTCAAAAAAAGGCAATATAACTTCTCTCAGCAGGACACTTCACATTTACTACAGCCAATTCGGTTACCAAGCCAGATCAGTTCTCTGAATGTGGCGGCGAATGAAAATGAGCATAACAAGTTTCGTCGTCTCCGGGCGCAGGAATTTTTGTAACTGTCCGTCAATCCGTCAAGGAACACGGAGAACACAAAGGCTGTGATTGGTCCTCTAGTTACACCCTGCTGTGCAGCCTCTCTCCATACACAGAAACAGACAGACAGGTCTCCTCTGCAGCAGCACAGACAGGAACTAAAGTATCGATTATCCTTGTGAAAGGCAAATCAAACACGTTCAACCTGCTCAAAAAATCAATTTAAGTCATTTTAGTAATTATGGCTGGGGTATATTTACACAGAACATACCGAAAGTTGTTGGTTTGCGTTCGCTATTATCTGATTTTGTATTGAAAAAGAAAGAGGAAGAGGAGCTCTAAAGACTGAAAGCAATCAATGTTTTCTCTTCTATCTCCCTCACAAATAATTAAATCAGAAAATAGTATTTTCTCCTGCTTTTATCTGCGATATTAAGATGAATTGCTTCACTTTCTGAGGGCGTGCATTTCACCGTAGGAGCTGCACAACTTACGCATCACGACGGAGAAGTGCGAGGGCTCGAGGGTCTCGTAGCTACAGAGTCGAATAACGTGCATGAGCAGACGGAAGTATATTCCAGCCTTTTCTCTCCATCAACGCAGTCTGTGTCATGAAGCCATAAAGCGCGAACAGAGTTAAAAGTACAAATGATTAAATCGATCAGCACCCACGGTTTATATCCGGTCTTCAGACCTGGCTAGCACGTGAAGCTAGTTCATGGTCAACTAACATTAGCTAACACAGGCTAACCACACAGCGAACTTCCTAAATTGCATTTTGCGACGCCATCCTCTACTTTCATGTTGGACACAATTGTGCAGTTGTAATAAATGTTACTCAAGAAGACATGACGAGCCTATTTCAGTAACTTCACACTCACCGTTTCCATCATGAATCCAGCGCCGCTCTTCACCTCCTTCTCATCTGTGCCTCCAGGCGTACTCTGACGTCCTCGTCAGGTGCAGGTGCAGAATCGACAAAGAGCACTTGGTGTATGATCCAGCGTACCCCCGGTACTAAGGCATCCATTTCCAAGGGCACCATGCGCTTGTGACAGGTTACAGGTGTAGTGAAGTGAACTGCTCATTACCCAAAAAAAAAAAAGAAACAAAGAAAAAAAGTGGGTCCAGGAGCCGCCAACATGGCCCCACGAGAGTCTGGCTGCAGACCGCCCACCTCTGGCTGTTTACTCTCATAATACACACAACCTGATTTTTGAGGTCCCCATCCAGACTATGCAGTGTCGCCTGCTCAGCAGTGAGCTTGGTGTAGCGGGCAGAGACAGAGGGAGTGGGGGAGGGCATAGTCGGATGGGGACATCAAAAATCAGGTTGTGTGTATTAAGACAGTAATCAACCAGAGTAGGTGGAAGGACTACAGCTTTATAGTAATGACATTACTCAGCTCAACCTGAAATTATTTGTGGGTTCACACACAATTTATTTATAGATTTAGTGTCTCTTATTCTTCCTATTTATTTCATTGTTTTTACTTTTACACTTTTTTAGAGGAAAAATGTGAATGCAGATTACATTCAAGTTTGTTTTACATATATATATAGTTAGCAGTTACACAAATCAGCGGCCATGCAAATCGGGCAGTGACAAGGAATATGGTCGGGATGGAGACATCCCGGTTTAGCTTCTCTGCTAACAGAACAGCCAGTTTTGAATACAGCAAAAATACAGTAATGGCACCTTCAGCTGTGTCTTATGGATGGATCTACAATTGCACATGCTTTATCCATATCAAGACTAGACAGATAGTGTTCAACATTTTCTCCTGTTCATGCTTCTCTCTCTCTCTTCATGTACTGCTCCTCTCTCCTTTCCATTGTCCATGTTCTCTTACAACTAATGTGAACACTTGCCAGTAAGTAATGAACATTCAGATGCAGTTGTTATTTTTGTTAATTCACACACTGTGACTCTTGTAGCTTCTTTGCTAACAGGATAGGCAGTGCTAACAAACACTGATTAGGCCTCCCAATGATCACTCTGTTAATTCCCACACTGTAGCCCTTGTAACCTCTCTGCTAACAGGAGAAACAGTGCTAACAAATACTGATCAGACCTACTAATAAAGTTATTATTAATTCACACATGGTGGCTCTTGTAGCTCATCTGCTTACAGGAAAACCAGTGCTAACAAGCACCAGTTAGGCCTTCTAATGCAGTTATTGTTAATTCACACACTTTGATTCTTGGGCAGGCAGAAGCATTAATCACAGCACTTTGTTGTTTTTGACCTCTGGCAGGGAATCGTGCCCTGAGGCCTTTCTCTTTCAAAAAGACTTGACTTGAATTTCCACTTGATTTTGAGTATGTTGCATGTCAGAGGGCCTTCTGCTAGGATCTTTTGACCATGTTGCGATACAACCACTGCAGAGCTAGTTAGCTTTCCAAAGTGTCTATGGAGTTGGGCCTTGAGCAGACTGCTACAGGTCTATATGAAGCCCACAGGCCAAGTTTCACGCAGTTCAGTCCATTTTGTGTGGCAGCGAGCATTCATAGCTTGGAAAGGTGATTTTCAAAGCCCGCCGATCGAAAAGTATGGGTCAATTGGCCCCAAACTGACTTCTATCCACTCGTCCCATGACCCTGAACAACATGAACAAAATCCAGACTCGTGCGACTTTTAGAAAAAGTTTGCTCCAAAATGTCCACCTGCATCAAAGGGTGTAGGAGGCTATAGGTCTTACAGCTCCTGAGTTTGGGTTTCTGAAACAGGCAAAAAAAACCTACAGAACTTTGGGTTTATGTTCCTCAAGATTATTGTTTAGTGGCGAGGGGATCCTCTGTTCCGAATCTGGGGTCTGTGGGGTCAAGATTACTGCCCAGCAGCCAAAAAGACACATCTTACAAAAGTAGCCCAAAAGGATTTCCTTCCTGGCATTTGAATTTGAAAGCAATGGGAAGCTTTAATTTCTTTAATAAGTCACAAACACTTTGAGCTAGGATGCTGAAATCTGATCAGGAAGTCAGGGCATCATCCAGGCCAAGTTTCAGACCCTGCAACCTTCAGAAGTGTCAAAGGTCACTATTAGGGTACAATCTGACCTGTGTGGCCTACTTTTTAAAAATAATTTATAACTGCTTTGATGTAGGGGCCTGAAATTCGCATATGTTCATCCAGAGTCAGGCACGTTGATCATGACGAGTTTCAGATTTGTGCAACCTCACATGCAAGTGTCAAAAGGTCACCATCTGGGTACGATCTGGCCTGTGAGGCAGCTTTTTAAATGCCTTTTCTTGAATCATTCACAAACACTTTTAGCTAGGATGCTGAAATTCAAGTCTGTTTATCAGGAGTTCAGGGGCATCAACCGGGCTGAGTTTCAGACCTGACCTGCTTTTTTAATCATTCACAAAGCGGCTTTGACATAGTGGGGGTGAAATTTTTTTCTGCTAACAGGACAGCAAGTGCTAACAAACACTGGTTGGGCCTCCTAATTATCTCTCAGGTGCAGTTATTGTTAATTCACACACTGTGGCTCTTGTAGCTTATCTGCTAACAGGACAACCAGTGCTAACAAGCACCAGTGAGGCCTACTAATGCAGTTATTGTTAATTCACACAATGTGGCTCTTGTAGCTTTTTCTGCTAATAGGACAACCAGTGCTAACAAGCACCAGTGAGAGACCTACTAATGCAGTTATTCTTAATTCACACATGGTGGCTCTTGTAGCTTTTCTGCTAACAGGACAACCAGTACTAAACAAGCACCAGTTAGGCTTACTAATGCAGTTATTCTTAATTCACATATGGTAGGTCTTCTAGCTTTTCTGCTAAGTTTCAGACCTGACCTGCTCTTTTTAATCATTCTACAAACACTTTGACATAGTGGGGTGAAATTTTCTGCTAACAGGACGACAAGTGCTAACAAACACTGCTTGGGCCTCTAATGATCTGTCAGATGCAGTTATTGTTAATTCACACACTGTGGCTCTTGTAGCTTATCTGCTAACAGGACAACCAGTACTAACAAGCACCAGTTAGGCCTACTAATGCAGTTATTGTTAATTCACACACTGTGGCTCTTGTAGCTTATCTGCTAACAGGACAGCCAGTGCTAACAAGCACCAGTTTGGCCCAGTAATGCAGTTATTGTTAATTCACACAATGTGAGTCTTCTAGCTTTTCTGCCAACAGGACAACCAGGCTAACACATTAGTTATCTGCAGTTATTGTTTCTGCCTTTGTAAACAGTGAACCTCTCAAGTTCTCTGCAAAGCGGGACAATGAGTTGTATAGTTGAATAATGAATATTGGACCCTTGTTGTGTCCCCACTTTATTGAAGAATCCATATTGCACATGCTTTATCCATATCAAGAATACACTGTGTTCAACATTTTCTTTCTTCCATGCATCTCTAGTCCTTTAAGCTTCTCTTTGTGCTGCTCTGCTCCCTTTCTTCTCTTCATGTTGCTCCATCAACCAGTACCTTAAATGTCTTAATAATCATTCCAGATGCAGTTATTACTTCTGTTTGTTCATGCATTGACTGTTGTAGCTTCTCTACTAACTTCTAGGACTAATAGTGCTAACACGTCTATATAGTGGTGATCACTCCAGATGCAATTATTGTTTATTAAGTAGATACATATTCACAGTCTGCTGTATTATTGAATATGTAACAAAATGTGATGGACCTTCAGCTGCACCTGTACTTTATTGATAAATCTACATTGCACATATGAAGACTACACTGAAATAGTGTAACATCCTCCTGTCAATGCTGCTCTGGTACTCTCTCCTCTCTCCATGCTGCTCTGAGTACTCTCTCCTCTCTCCATGCTGCTCTGGTACTCTCTCCTCTCTCCATGCTGCTCTGGTACTCTCTCCTCTCTCCATGCTGCTCTGGTACTCTCTCCTCACTCCATGCTCCTATCGTACTCAATCCTCACTCCATGCTGCTATGATACACTCTCCTCCCCTCCATGCTGCTCTGGTACTCTCTCCTCCCTCCATGCTGCTCTGGTACTCTCTCCTCCCTCCATGCTGCTCTGGTACTCTCTCCTCCCTCCATGCTGCTCTGGTACTCTCTCCTCTCTCCATGCTGCTCTGGTACTCTCTCCTCTCTCATTTCTCTCTCTTCTCTTCATGCTCATCTGCTTCTCCATTCTGCATGCTGCTTCACTGGCTCAAGTCTGTATTTAAATGAGAGTTAGCAAAGACAACATGCATTATAACAGACTGCATCAACTGGTACCTATCAGTAATCACATCTTACTGCACTTGACAAAGCATTTAGTTTCAGTTGTTGGCCATTTGTGACTTTCTCCTTTGTGTATACCGGAATTATAGGCCGGAACTATTACATGACATTGTTAATGCAGAGACACTTAAAGTGATAATTCAAGGATTATTATTATTAACATATATGAACAGACTCAAGAGCAAATTCTGTGACCAGAAAATTGCAGCAAAATGATGATGAATATTTCTGGAAAGAAGCAAAGATTATTAATGATGGTAAAATACCCCTGCTCTCTATTATTGAATGAGAAACTAGTAGTGTGAAGAATTGTGAAGAAGACAAGATAGGGAGTTTTTAACTGTGTCAAAAGTGATGGTTTTGTGTTGGTGATGTTCCCCATGATAATGTTGTTATCAGGCCCGATGAAGAGAGTTGTGCTATTGGGAAACTGGCTTCAAATAAGTCTTGTGACCTTGGTCAGATTAAAAATTCACAAAAAGGATCATTATCACACCACAACAGGTGTAGCATTTTGTCTGTTATCGACATTCAATTGTCTTAAACAATTAAATAACTGCATTTTTTGTGAGTAATATATATGTGTACTAACAAGTATTAGAGGAATTTAAAGCTACGGATCAATTTTGCATTAATACTTGTGTCCTGATGCTAATATACTCATGCTTTGGTTGAATCATGTCCTTACATATATGAAATATCTTAAATATAAGATTTCTGGTCTGATGTGCAGCAGAGAGCGCACAGAGCGTTAAATCTGTCAGAGCATTTATAAGTGTGAAACTAATATTAGTTATTGGTACAAGTATTAAATAAGCATCACCATGGTGAAATGATGACAATAAATCATCATTTTGATCTGCCCTGTTTAGGAACACTGCTGCCTTCCGCTGTTGTACAGCGCTGGCTCTGACAAGTGTCAGTTTTTACTCAGAACTTCCTGTGTTAATTTCAAAATAAAAGCCCCTGGTGTTTGTCAGTTTATAGAATCCCGTTTGTTAAGGCTTTTATTTTGACATAATATAAGTCTAAGAATAAAATCCCCAGTGCAGCTTGGCTGGCTTGATGTGGTATGATGGGTTGCACACTGCAGAGCTGTCATTGATATATTATCTATGTTAACACTGTTCAAGATAGTCATTGATGACTATCATGTTGTCATTGATTGATTTATCAATTTATCAAATTGTTTTGTTTTGGGTTTTTTGTAGAAAGTGGTTATGACAATTGAGAGCTGACAGGAAAAAGGTAGATTAAAAATTGATTAACTGTTTAGTTGTTTGTGATTGAATGATGTATTATAAATGCCAGTTTAGTAGAAGCTTTACTCAGTATCATTTACAGTTAGTAGTAAGAAATCTTTATGATTATTTTATTGTTGTTGTGATTTTATTCAGTATCCTTGACAAGTATTAGTGAGAAATTGTTGTGATTGTTTGTTTGACAAGTTCTATGTCCAGAGTTCAGTGTTAGTTTTAGCTAATTATGTATCAGAGCCACCATGCACACATGGAAAGTTTGAATACTGCAACCATCAAACTCAGTTCACCAAACTGGCCACGAGATGGAGCCAAGTTTGTTTGTGGTGGACCAGGAGTAGGTGGAGCATGAGTGGGTGGACCAGGAGTAGGTGGAGCATGAGTGGGTGGACCAGGAGTAGGTGGAGCATGAGTGGGTGGATCAGGAGTAGGTGGAGCATGAGTGGGTGGATCAGGAGTAGGTGGAGCAGGAGTGGGTGGAGCAGGAGTAGGTGCATCAGGAGTGGGTGGATCATGAGTAGGTGGAGCATGAGTGGGTGGATCATGAGTAGGTGGAGCATGAGTGGGTGGATCAGGAGTAGGTGGAGCATGCGTGGGTGGATCATGTGTAGGTGGAGCATGAGTGGGTGGAGCAGGAGTAGGTGGAGCATGCGTGGGTGGATCATGAGTGGGTGGATCAGGAGTAGGTGGAGCATGAGTGGGTGGATCAGGAGTAGGTGGAGCATAAGTGGGTGGACCAGGAATAGGTGGAGCATGAGTGGGTGGACCAGGAGTAGGTGGAGCATGAGTGTGTGGATCATGAGTAGGTGGAGCATGAGTGGGTGGAGCAGGAGTAGGTGGAGCATGAGTAGGTGGATCAGGAGTAGGTGGAGCAGGAGTGGGTGGATCATGAGTAGGTGGAGTAGGAGTGGGTGGATCATGAGTAGTTGGAGTAGAAGTAGGTGGACCAGGATTGGGTGGATCATGAGTAGGTGGAGCATGAGTGGGTGGAGCAGGAGTAGGTGGAGCATGAGTAGGTGGATCAGGAGTAGGTGGAGCAGGAGTGGGTGGATCATGAGTAGGTGGAGCATGAGTAGGTGGAGCATGAGTAGGTGGATCAGGAGTGGGTGGACCAGGAGTGGGTGGATCATGAGTAGGTGGACCAGGAGTGGGTGGAGCAGGAGTGACGTAGTTAGTCACGCCTCTCAGAATGACCTTCACAATTCAGGTGAGCTTTGTTCAGTCTCACAACCAGTAATGGAGAAGGAAACTTGTCCCTGTAAGACAGCTGCAGTCTTACAAAGAGTGGAGTGTATCGTCTCCTCGGTGGGACAATCAGAACCAGAATCAGAATTTCTTTCAGCACAAATAAGTACTTCTGAAGCACTTATAACTCTGCTCAGTCAAACCTCCACTACCATGGCGGGCAGCGCTAACAGGAAGGGTAGCTAGTCCAACCAGCTAACATGGAATGAGAGTACAATTACACTTTGCATGCAAACTCAAATAAATGTTAACACAATGCAGCCTTGACTTCTTTCTTATTTTTGTAGGGTCAGTAAGCTCCCTGCAGAGGGAGCAGCTCAATACTGCAGAAATGACTACAAGAGCAGTGAACAACTAGTCAGTGGAGGCAGACAGGCTGATGAGTGCACAGAAAGAAGCTGACAGGGATCACTGAGCACAAAGACGCTCCCTGTAGCACATGAATAATCAGTCATTCATTTGTATAACATCAGTATTTATAATCAATAACTCTTAAGTTATTGATTCACACAGACACCATCCAGTTTTGTGGAAACAGGGAAAACTTGCAGATTTGATATGATAGGGTCTCTTAACCTAAGGCAGCTCTTGAGATTCTTGGACCTCGTGTCCAGTGATTCAATTTGCTTTATAGACACACACAAATCAAATAACCAACTTCTTTATGTTTATTTGACAAACTACATGACTAAACTACGAACAGAAACTATTTCACTACATTGTAGCATAAATAGTGTAGAGCAGATTGGTCAATCATTAATTAATATCAAATTATGTATTTATAAACAATATCTTTAAGTTATTGATCATAAACCAAAAATTGCCTTTAATAGTAGAAATTATCAGGGCGCCACCCAGTTTTGCTAAAACAGGGAAAACTTGTGAATTTGACATTAATTAATAGAGTCTCTTAATCTCAGGGTGCTACAGAGTTCTTGACCTAGTGTACAGTGATTCAATTACTTTATATACACACACAAATCAAATAACCAAGTTCTTTAAAAATGAGAAGTTTATTTGACAAACTATAACCAGACTACTACTGTCACAGAAAATAACTAATAATAAATGATTAGTTTGACAAACTAAATGACCAGGCTACTAACAGAAATAATAAAACAGAAAATAATAACTAGAATAAAGGAAGATTGATGGAAGATACATGACATTGACTCACTGTGACAAAAAAGGAATGAATGATTAAACAAAGGCAAAGTTCAAAGGATGAATATCTGATTAATTAATTCAATGTGACCAGTTAAATTCAGTGGTGGTTATCTAGACCAAATTAAGAATTAGGCTGTTACCAAAATTTGGTTTAGGTTTGGTGGCGTTCAGCAGTTGAGAGTTTGAGAGACATCAGAGAAGATTGTGAGTAATTTACTATTCAGAATTGGTTTAGCGTTTTACTGATATCTTACTAAATATTATTAAGTTTGCTGGATTAAGCCCTAAATTCAGGCCATTTAATTTAGCATCTAATCATCAAACTCTTTAATATCTGTAAGATGTATATGCATTATATCACCGTTCCTGGATGGATGGGAGTGAGGAGTGGCTGCAGGTTCTGTCTGGATCTGCTGGATCTCTGCAGGCGACTTCGGCTTGAACTTCACCAGTGGCTCTTTTGGTCATCAGTGGACATCTCTGGACATCTTTGGTTGACATGGCTCCAAGTCTCTGTGCCCTTACTTCAATTCTTCCCCCCCTCTTTGTTGGTGGGGGAGGTCGGCTGGATTCACACCGACAGTCTTTTCTTCTTTTAGTTTCTTCATGAGGGCTGGAGTCATTTTCTGCAGTCTGTGCCCTTGCAGAGGAGCTGGATCACATTTTCAGGGCAAAGGAGCAGACAGAGGAGACAAGATGGTTTTGAGGCAGGATGCAGAGTTGGAAGGTTCTGGATAGGCTGTTCTTCATGCCATGAGGTGCTGGGTCCTGAGGAGGCCATTCAGAGGCAGCATTCAGAGTCTTTCAGTCATATCTGGAGCAGAATGAAGATTCTGGAGAGGTTGCTCTTCATGCCATGAGGCGCTGGGCCTGCGGTGGGACAGCATGTCTCTGTCTCTGGGTCATCATTGTTTTCTCCCCCTCCCAGCATGTGGGAGAGGGAGAACAGAGATGCAGTGGAGAGGATGAAGACCAGAACTTGACTGACTGAAGGACTGAAGAAGAGTAGAGAGAGCACTCAGACCAGCTGAGGCTTTTTATGATCTTTGTTGAAGGTCCAGTGTGTGACCACTGGTCCCTCCTCATCCACCAAGTTAACTGAGATGATATTCTTTTAACTTACTTAATGTTAATCCTGCTGTGTTTTACTTTATTAAAGTTTTTCTATGTGAAAGCTCCCTCTCTCAGCTGTAAAACGACACCAAACACCCTATAGTAGGAAACCACAGAACAAAACTTGACCAATTGAATTGAAATTCATCAACAAATTATCCAACACAGATGGCCAGTCGTAAAACTTAAATCTTTAGCACTTAGGTGCCAGGTAGTGTCAGGGTCCTGGAAAATACTGAGAAAGTTACAGAATGTCTCCATTATAAGAAAGGTCCTTTATTTTATACTCAATTTATACTACAGGTGGGTCTGAAAATTAGCATAAACCAGCCCCTGCTGCTGTAGAGGTATGAATACACTCAGCACACATTACAACTACAGTCTACAGTTAGCCAGTTAGCTGAGTTAGCCGCCGAGTTAGCAGCTGAGTTAGCAGCAGAAACTTCTCAGACATAGCGTCCATGTTTCTGGTAAAGGTGGTGACTTTGATTGACAGGTGACACTTGGTAGTGGGCGGGGTTTCACTGAACTCGGCGGGAACGGCCATCGGTTTGGGAGCAGAGGAAAAGCATTAATACCACTCACAGCACACACGAGGCTACCCATCTTTCTTGGGGAAAAACTGGGTTAGAGATTGACATCCTTTCTTTTGTCTTTCATCTCTCTCTTTTCTCTCTTTCCTTTTTTGAAAACCAGATTTTGGTTTACTAAGTGACATTTTGAACACTGCAGCTCTGGCACATAATAAGTGCTACTAAGCACTGTCACTGATAAGGCAGGACCAAACCATTTCATGTAGCTACGGGGGGTTGGTCAATATGGATGGGTATTTTTGGTCAATGGGGATATTTAACTTTTACTGCCCAAAACACATAAAAACAAAGAGATAATTAATTTCATTGTTATATTTAAAATACAGTATATATACTCAATGATGATGGTTGAATAATTTTATATTGTGTTTATCTATTTTTTGGGGTCCCTGTCAGTCGTGGCCTCTTAGAATTGTCCTAAATTTTCTCCCCTATATGGCACCCATGGATAGAGCCAGGCGGCTGAGAGTTAAACAGTGCATGCTGCAGCCTTCACTGGGCTGGTGAAGGTGAGGAGAGCCAGGAGAGACCTGAGGAGCTCATAACAGCAGATGGAGACAGAGTTACTTCTGCAATAACGTACACCAAAACACATTGTCTAATTTGTCCATTTAACACCACTTTAAGATTTGAAAAGAAATGGAAAAAGTAGAAATTATTCTAGTTTTATATTTGTTTCATAATTGATATCTGTTCTTTAATTTTGATGTGTTTTTAAAAGGTAACTGAAACAGAATGTGGTTGAGATTTATTAATTCTTTATTTAACTTGATCTAATCTACTATTCATAATGTTTGTCATTCGCCTTTAATTTGACATCAGATCCAAGAATCGAGTTAATGAGTGAATACTTAATAAATTAATCTTTACAATGATTGAAAGGGTTTGATAACGTTCACAATATTGAATGAAATAACGTCTGACATCCACCACACCTGTCCACAGTGTCTGCCTGCACACTCGTCTTTTTTGTGCGTCTGTTAGTTTTTCTTCTTTCATATGGTTGCAGTAGCTTCAATAGCTTTGACATTTAGCCTCCTACAGCCTCTTAAAGACAGTAATGTTAGCCATGATCTACAACGTCCCTCACCTTCAGTCTCCCAGTGTCCTTGAACGCCTCAGCTGTAATTCTGCTGTGTCACTTCGGAGCTGCTTCACGCTCTGAGTCTTAGAGAGGTAAGTGTTGTCTCTCTCAACAGATAACTTTTTAACAGTAAATAAGTGGTAAAAATGAATTGAAAACACAGGATCAGTGGTTTAAATCAACAAAAATATGTTGTGATAACTGGTGTGCTTCACACCTCAAAGCAGCATTTCTATTCCTACTTTGTTAGCTAATGTTAGCATTGCTGCTAACGTTCGCTAACGATAACGTTTGCTAGGTTAGTCAGCAAAGAAAGAGTCTGAACTTTTTTCCCACTAAATAAGAACTGTTGTCTTGTTCACTCTCTCACTCAGTTAACTAGGATATGGAAGCCAATCTGTACCATAATTCAAATTAAAATGTGTTAACAGAAATGCTTTTTCATTTATAGCTGCATTTTTTGACTCAACAATAAAATGAGTAATAAATCAATTTGAATTCGCAATCCCACAGGAGAGTAACGTCAGCGTCCTCTGACTGCCCTCAGTCTGACTGACCGTGCTACGCAACTAATACGATAGGAGGCGGTGTGCATATTCAACACTGGAGCAAGAAGAGAGACAAGAGGAGAGTGAGAAGGTCATGTTGGTACCATAGACTGTGTGGTGTATGTCAGAAACAGCAGGAACTTCCCCACCATGTTGAAATCTGTGCCACAGCTGTGAGGGAGGCCACAGCTGCCCTGGAACGGCAACAAAATCAGCTGCAAACAGCAGGTTTTGACTCAGGTCTTTCTCCGACCACGTTGTCAACAACAACAAAAACAACAACAACACTTTTACCTTCTGATCGCCATGACGATCGAGGTAAGATTTCAAGCTTGCAAGCAAACATGCAAGTAGCTGCAGGTCTGATTTATTGTAAATGAAATCATTACAGCTCAAGACACATTTTTCGTAGCCACCACAATATTATCATATGCAGCTAAAGGGCGAGAACATACTTGTGAGGCTTTTCTTTGTACACTGTCTTCACTCACACATACATATTCATGTGAAAAATGGGCGTTACTTAAGCCTGAAAATCTGGTCTACGTAGTCTGTTAATGTGGATCATGGGCGCATGTGTGGACATCTCTATGCATTCTGCTGTATACACACTGTATGCTGTTACCAATCCATTTCTGCACTTCTAGCTTTTTAATATATGAACTGGTGCCAACACTTCCTCTTGACCAATATATTGTTATAATTTTTAATACTAACAATTATGATGATACATTTGTCATTACAATTTTTAAGTTAAACACTTCTCATGCTTGTATAGACAGTTAAAAGTGGCTATCAAACGACCTATTTAAAGGTACCAGAATACAGGAAAAGACATCTACTCTCTTAGAACTCCTCTGGTGAGGATCAATTCCTCCCCCTGAGACCTTGTATACTTTTCATAGATATACTGACAATACTATTAATTCAGCATGATCCTGATCCCACCATCAATGTTATGGCAATACCATAATTTAAATTTCATTATGCTATCTTGCTGTTGTGCCTTCATTTTAATTTCTAAACAAAAACTATCCAATAATCCAAGGAATTGTTGGGCTGTATGTTTATCTCGCCATTTATGTCTGGATGTTTTTTTATAACTATATCGTCATTTTTGTTTTATTTTTTCATTCTGGTTCTTTGAACATATTCAAAATAAAGTTCAGTTGAATTAATTTTCCCTTTCCTTTTTTTCTTATTTCTTCCAGCTGAGGTTTTGAGGCTGTTCAGTCCTTACCCTGCATGAGGTTTACACAGAGGTCAACCCCACCAGCCATTAATACAAAAAAAGAGAAAGACCACATACACACACCTTTTCCTCTGTTTGGCCAAAAGAAAGAACTATAACGTCACAAGTCCATCCGTGAAAAGAGCCCTTGAAAGGGCAGGATTAGGAGAAAGGAAAATCACATTCCCAAATAAGTTTATAGTATGCCTTGTATATGTCAGTTGTGCTATTTAAAATGTCAAAGTTTGGTCAGCTAGCTAATTTGATGGATTCTGCATTCATCAACATCTAAGTAGCACAGATCTTCAAGAAGCTACTCATAAAATCTACCCCTGCTTATGACAGTGTGTAAATTTAAAAATACACATAAATGTTGCTTGTCACTGTTGGAAATTATAATTTTTGTATGTACTTCTCCCATGTACAGTATATGTACACAATACACTGATGTCTTTGAAACATGTCATGTAAACATGACCAAAGATTAGAAATATTTGGAGCGAGAGAGAGGTTTTAGGGATCGGACATGCATGTATGCATCAAGCTCCATCTAATGATGCGTTTGTATATTATCCGTGAAAACTTTAATTCCATAAACGATCAGCTGATATCCGATGCAAAGTGTGTGTTTCTGCATGTTGTGTTGTGGCATGGTGCGACAAACACTTCATCCATGTGTGGTATTGCACATGGATGCACTGCCGATCAGCTACTATCACCCTTGAACTCCACCACTGGTTTTGAATTCCTTCCTTAATGGAGACAGTTTGTCCTTATTATTATATGCCCAAAACATAACATGCTTCATTATTACTGGAACAATCAGCTCAGGTCTTCAAGACCATTTCCAAAGCAAACTATTTCAAATTTCAAAAAGTTTACATGTGAAAACCAGATGTGGTTACAAAAAAGGTTTCCAATTCTTTGCATAAAGGGATCTGAACAATGGGACTATCGCTTCAAAGCAGCCAAGATAGAAGCTAAACTATTGTGGAGAATGTGGGCATTAATCCCACTACCTCTCACATACTAAGCGAGCACTCAACTATTTGAGCTAATTCCCCTGTATGGAATACTGCCATGTAGCTCCATGTAGATCATCTCATCCCATACTTTTCCAGACTCTTGAAGGTCTCCTGGATCAGACGTCTACTGTAATTCATCAGATACAGTAGACGAGGTGGCTGAGATCAATTATGCTCTCCAAGTTCAAATTCCATCGTTGTTCCAGACAAGCTTACTTTAGTCTGCAAGTTGACGTGTTGGAGGTGATGAGCTGCCAAATATTGTGCTCCACACAAGTTTACATGGTTGACTCCATGCTCTGCTAATCTGTTGTCCTGCTGGACTGCTAATTCAAGGTTCAAGAGTCTTTATTGTCATTATGCACGAATCACAACATTTTAGCACTGTTGCCTCACAGCAGAAGGTACCGGTTCGATTCCCGGCCCCGGGGCCTTACTGTGTTCTCCCCGTGTCTGTGTGGGTTCTCTCCGGTTACTCTGACTTCCTCCCACCATCCAAAAACATGCATGGGGATTAGGTTAACTGGCTAATTTAAATTGACCGTAGGTGTGAATGTGAGTGTGAGTGGTTGTCTGTCTCTATGTGTCCTGTGATGAACTGGAGACTTGTCCAGGGTGTACCCTGCCTTTCACCCTAAGACAGCTGGGATAGGCTCCAGCCCCCAAATACAGCTTACATGTTGA
Organism: Synanceia verrucosa; assembly: GCA_029721515.1. Taxonomy (NCBI): domain Eukaryota; kingdom Metazoa; phylum Chordata; class Actinopteri; order Perciformes; family Synanceiidae; genus Synanceia; species Synanceia verrucosa. Next base: position 35,747 of record JAQQSB010001446.1, read on the forward strand.
TGTATCAGCATTAATACTCCAATAATATAATATATGATACAATATGAACTGGAGCAGGTACTTTAAAATTTGAGAAATTTTGTATAACAGTGTTGTATTGACAGCTAACAGACCATTGGTGAAATGTGTGTGATGGAAATTTAGCTGATTGTATAAGCTGTTATGTCTGAACTCATGATGATGTCGCTGGAAGTTATCTTGTTTTAGTTTTCACAGAGAACAGTGTGTGTGTCTTTTCCTCGCCATCAGGCCTGATAGACTTGTGGACTCTGTCTACAGTAAAACATACAGCATGTTCGTTTATCACTATGACGGTATTGCTTGTCAGCAGGAACTCACGTAAGCATGTATGTATCAGTAGTGCATAAATATTGTTTTTTTCCTTACATTCAGGATGGGTATTCACTCGCAGAGTTCTGTGCTGTGTGTCTGAATTCTCATCTCTGTTCTGCAGACAGATATTAAAGCAACTCTTTTGGGCAACTGAATCAGTGAAGTTACTCATTCCTTGTGTAATTAAAGAACCCTGTGGAGATTAGACCATCCTGACAGAATATTTCCACAACAATTTTGGTGTCAGAATTTTGGGATCGTTCGAGAGTCCGTCCGGACCCCCGGGTCGTTGAGGGGCTGATTTTTGACCTGGGTTGACGAACCCGTTCTCGCCTCACAAAAATCCGAGGACGAGGACCCGGCGTCCTGGGGCCTGTGACTGACTCTGCTACGATTTGCACAAGGACAACATTTGGTGAGATGGTTTACATTCCATTTATTATCATCTCTTCCTGATTCTGAGGTCCAGTACTGTTGCTCCTAAGAAAGAGGTAAATTGTGGGACTAATTTTAAAATACAAACTAAATCACCTCTGTTTCTCTTAAGATAATTGTGGAATAGAATTGCGTCTATCTACAATAAGTGTTGAATACCGAGTCCAGGACTCGGAGACGGCAAAACAAGAACAGGTGTTTCTTTTTCTTTGTTCTTTTTATTATTTTTGTCATTCCTGTGAGTTTTGCGCGTAATTGTGTGAGCTTTTTTTAGCAAGAACACTGAGATAAAATTGTGTGAGCTTTTTTAGCAAGAACACTAAGATAAAATTGCGTGAGCTTCGGCAAGAACGCGGGTAAAATTGCGTGAGCTTCGGCAAGAACGCAGATAAAATTGCGTGAGCTTCGGCAAGAACGCGGGTAAAATTGCGTGAGCTTCGGCAAGAACGCAGATAAAATTGCGTGAGCTTCGGCAAGAACGCGGGTAAAATTGCGTGAGCTTCGGCAAGAACGCAGATAAAATTGCGTGAGCTTCGGCAAGAACGCGGGTAAAATTGCGTGAGCTTCGGCAAGAACGCAGATAAAATTGCGTGAGCTTCGGCAAGAACGCAGATAAAATTGCGTGAGCTTCGGCAAGAACGCGGGTAAAATTGCGTGAGCTTCGGCAAGAACGCGGATAAAATTGCGTGAGCTTCGGCAAGAACGCGGATAAAATTGCGTGAGCTTCGGCAAGAACGCAGATAAAATTGTGTGAGCTTCGGCAAGAACGCGGATTTAAAAAAAAAAAAAAAATAAATAAAAAAAAATAAAAAACCTTATGGGGAACCACCAACCAAGCAGACCTCCTGCTGAGGTACCGGCAGGGCCTATTGCGGAGACCATGAAGAGAAAATATGGGGAAGATAGTGTGCAGTATCTTCAATGTTGACTGAACATTTAGCAGAAATCAGTTGTTACAAGTTAAAAGGAACTTGAGAAGGGTAAAGTAAAGCTGCTTTGAGAACAAAAATGAATCAAATGTGTTTTTCTCAAAAGGTTAAAGGAGTCCGGAGTATCACAACGTTACCCTCATCTACCCAGACATCACAGGCGCCTGAAAAGCTCAAAAGGTAAGCACAAACCTTTTCAATAGAATTGTGCATATTGAGTATAACTAAAACGATGTCTGGTGTAGATGATGTTTAGTCTAAAGTGAGTCAATAAATATTATATTAATGGTAAAAGAGAAATTAGAGAAATAAGAGAAATGAGAAAGGGAGGCTGAAGTCCTCACCTAAGAATATCATGCGCAGAAAAGAGGGAAAAGAGAATAAGATACACGTGTTGGGTTTAAATTATGTGGGCTGGGTCTTTCTTCAAGAGTTAAAAGAAAAGGAGGCCGGTGAAAAGAAAACTCTGAAGACGGAGTGTGAGTATTACTTTTGGGGTGGTTTTGGTGCATAATTTGAGGTGTATTAAAACTGTTAGTGAGACTGGGTTAGGACCCCCAGTAGTCAGCCGCAGTATAGTCACCAGGACTTTCTGTAGAAGCTTGCTGACTAGGTCTCCTAACAGGGCATTGCGTCCATACACTTGAAATTGTGTGCGTGTGTGTGTAGTGTTTTTATGTACAACCAAAGTAAGTCCATAAATTATGGCAATTAAAGGAGCAGGCAAGTTCAAAATTTGTGAGAAGGAGTAGTTTTGTGTGTATTTAGGAGGCATTAATCCCAAATACCATAAGAAAAACAGGAAATTAGTGGATAAATTGAAATTTTTTGTTAAAAAAATAAATAAATAAATAAATAAAATAGTTGATTTCCAGGGGATGATGCTCTGCTACTTTTGAGAGAGTTTAAGTATAAGTTGATACAAGACTGACAGACGACTCTGACGAACACAGACACAGAGGGAGAGACAGAATGACCTAGAGAAGATAAAAATACAGAGAGGAAGCATAAGCGGTCGCAGACTTTTAATACATCAGCAGAAATCAGTCAAATTCAGACTTCTATACAAGGGAAGAATAACTTAGACCCTAAACAAACTAATGGTATGAGAGAAGGGTTAACTCACATACATTTTCCACATTTCCATTCACAAAGCCATGAACACAAGATGACACACTCCACACCTAGCCATCCTCCTCTTTCCCATGATCAAACACTCATTTTTCCCTCTGCCTAGTGAGAACGATAACTATCTATTAATAGATTTGATGGCCCAACTTCAGGCCCAATTGTGAGCAAAACTAGATGCCAAAAACAGGAACCACAGGTCAGCATTTGCCAGCACATACGCCTCTGATTGCTCAAACTTAAGGCCCCTGATATCCTCTCAGTTGAGCTAATAAATAAATAAATTAATTAAAGTTTTAGCTTCTGTCTATATTAAATGAAATCAGTCACTACTGCATTGTTATTATTTCCACATGCCTGTGCAATGAAGAATCGCTTGCTGCTGATACTTGCAATGAAGACCAGCTTACACATAGTCGCTGACATACAGGATGCTACTGAACATGCAATGAAGAACTGCTTACACCTGTGATTTAGGTCTCTAAAAAGGGACACCACACTGTCTCCCACCTGGTTGTGCCGTACCCTAAAAGGTGGTGGTCACTTGCAGTTTGGGGGCCTGCAAAGTTGGTTACAGCCTGATGGATGCTGCACAATGCAGGATTTACATTTCCTACTTCTGTTGATTGATATGGAGAAACCATGTCAAAAGGGGAAATGTTAAAGTGAATATGATTCTATGATGGTAATGTTAAACATTTTTCTGACTTTATGTGCTCTACTTCAGTCTCAATCGCTGGCTGTTTGTTTTAATTAATTATAAATAAACTGACCTTGATCGGTGATAATAAGCAAAAGCATTTTTCTGTCTCCCACTTGAACCTGAGATTAGAGATGTGTTCTCATTCACATTCAGAGGTCAACGGTATAGATACACTTGATTATTCGGTACCGTTTCATTCGGATGTTTCTGGGAAAAAAAAAAAAAAAAAGGGGGGACAGGCAGGTACTGATGTATTACAGTACAAATCAGACACTGTAGAAAACAGATAGCCACCATGCACACGACATGCTGAAGGAGCAAAAGCCATCACAAAAGACAGGACACATAATCAGATATCAGTCACTGACTGTACTGACAACACATAGCCTAATATTAAACTGAGAACTGATTTACAGAATGAGCCTTTAATCATACAGACACAAGAACTGTATTTACTGATGGTTGTTGTTTAAGGCACCCACAAAATGGACTACAGACAGGATATGCTGTATTTGAGTACCAAACAGGAAATGACTACTGTATGTGACGGTGACCTCTGACAGACTACAGACTTCACCCTCAGCACAGAGAGCAGGACTGAAAACATTGACTGAAGCGCTTAAAGCAGCTGAGGGACAGATTGTAGACTTAATATATGCACACTGTAAGAAAAGACACACACACTGTTCTATTTACTCAATAAAAATTAGGTAACAGACAAGCAATATTGTTTATTAGATTTCACAAGGTTCGGTATTGAGTAAATATTAATTAAATGATGCCAAGTCACCAACTGAACAGATGGTGAAAGTAAACGCTCTGTTCCAACGAAACCATGATGCCAGAACAGCGGACAAGAAACAAAGAAATCTAAAGACATCTGCACCAGCATACAGTCAACTTTTCAACATTTTCATAAATATTCATGTGATTATAATGCCTTTATGATGATTCTAATGTCTGTTTATTCTGTGTTACAACCAGGTTCACTGCAAGCCCAGAATGGTGATCGTTCCCATGGAGACCACGGAGGTGTTTTCCCCTAATCTGACACGAATGGGGTTTTTCTCCTCTGGGCTCCATGAGAGGGTCATTCAGGAATTTTTCCCTAGAAAAGGGTTTTCGCCTGAATTTGCGGTGTAACCATTGATAGGTGTGACCTCTGAGAAGAACTGAGATGCATTGGATCTGTTTGTTTTACAGCATGGACATTTGAGAATCATAAAGTTATAATGACTTGGGAGGCGACTGCCCGATGGCCTGTATAGGCCCGGGAACAGGTTCTCACTCTGAGTCTTTTCTTTCAATCTGTTTTATGAAGATGGTTGTTATCTGTACTGAGTAATATACAGTAATGTAATATCACTTGTGTAATTCTACAATCCCCGTTCTGTCTGTCTCAGCTTTGCTATAAACAGAGAGTTCTATTCTCGCAAGAACAAATGCAACTTTTTCTCTGTTACTGACATCTTAATGATGTTTGATCTTAAGACCCTGCAAAAGGTTCAATCTGATGTTTGATGCTTTCAGTAAACTTTGTATTTACTTAGTTGTTCCTATAGGAACAAAAGGAGGGAATGTGATGGAAATTTAGCTGATTGTATAAGCTGTTATGTCTGAACTCATGATGATGTCGCTGGAAGTTATCTTGTTTTAGTTTTCACAGAGAACAGTGTGTGTGTCTTTTCCTCGCCATCAGGCCTGATAGACTTGTGGACTCTGTCTACAGTAAAACATACAGCATGTTCGTTTATCACTATGACGGTATTGCTTGTCAGCAGGAACTCACGTAAGCATGTATGTATCAGTAGTGCATAAATATTGTTTTTTTCCTTACATTCAGGATGGGTATTCACTCGCAGAGTTCTGTGCTGTGTGTCTGAATTCTCATCTCTGTTCTGCAGACAGATATTAAAGCAACTCTTTTGGGCAACTGAATCAGTGAAGTTACTCATTCCTTGTGTAATTAAAGAACCCTGTGGAGATTAGACCATCCTGACAGAATATTTCCACAACATGTGTTTTGGTAATAATAATAATAGCTGGTTAATGAGTGCTTTACTTTATGTATTTGTGTACTTACTTGATGCCGATAACTGATGGATCAGCTAGCTCAAAAGTTTTGTCTTCACTTTCTCAGGTGAAATGAGCAGCGTGTCTTCTGTTAAACACTTCAGTTGTGTTCCGTTCTGTTCTAATCTGCTTTGATCTGTATTCTAATCTGCTTTGATCTGTATTCCAATCTGCTTTGATCTGAATTCTAATCTGCTTTGATCTGTACTGTACCTTCTATTATCATTTGCACATTCGGATACCCGGGCAACCGCAAAGTAACTAGGTATTGTCAAAAATCAATAAGTGCATTATTACACATTAATGTATCTTAAATCATAATGCATGTATACACACACACACACACACATCAGTCTAGTGTCCAGTGACCAGTCCAGTTAACAACAGACAGAGAGTCTAAGCAGGTCAGTTTTTACCCAGACATGCAGTGTAAATTTGAACTCTACAGCGTGTTAAACTGTAGAAAAAGCTTGAATCTCTGCTTGCAGAAGGAATTTTCCAGAGTGGCGCCACAGACGGGTAAGTAACCTTAACATTCACATGTTGGCAACATATTTAGCAAGTTTTTTTTTCAAATGAACATGGTTTTTATAGTTTTATTGTTGTCGGTTGAGGAGATGTTGGCAACATGTACCCTTCTGTTTGATGATATTATCGAGTCACAGTTGCTAACAGTTCTCACTGAGATAAGATGACCTATGTTAGCTAAGTATTATTTCTGAAGGCTGCTGACTGAGATAAGAATTGTTAGGAAAAAGCAGATGGTTTATCTCTCCTTATAGGGTACTTGTGATTACTTTCCCTTACTTCAAATGTAAATGGTACTTACCCTACAAGCTTCCCGTACTTTACCACGGCAAATGGTACTTGTACGAAGTCTTTTTCCTGCATTACTTTACCCCACAGGGCCCACAGGGCAAATGGTACTATGCTAGTCTCTCTCCGTACTTTACCTCTCTGTTTGTTCTAGTTCTTCCCGTACTTCACTATTTGAAAGGTACCTTGCAATCCTTTCCCCTACTATAAGCAGTATTAAACCGGTAACAAGTGTCTGACTCCCAAGACGAGTTGCTCTACCTTTCACCTGCTTTCCTGTGTGGTCTTAGATGAGAGGAAGACATGACGAGGAGATCCAAAGTGAAATCACTTTTAATGATTTCAGCAAGTCAAAAGTGTAATTTACAGATCTGGGTGTTGGATCGCACAAACAAAAAACTAAATGAGGCCTGGGCGCTCCAAGCCCTCGCACAAGGCTATTTTCAATCTTTATATAGCTGACAAGTTTCACTTTCTAACTAGGCGTTGTCTTCGGGTCTTCGGGGTGTTGGATGTCATCAGTTCTTCTCTTCATTGGTTGATATTTGGTGCAAAAGGGCGTCCCGAGGCGCCACACTGGACCTCCAAAGTGTTATTGTGTGCCCACCGGAGATATCTCCGGCCAAAGGAGATAAGGACACATTCCTGTACTCTGTGAATCTCTGTTCTTTGTCTGAAAAACATGAAACTACTTCTACACTATTCATTATACATAATAAAGCATTTCAACATATTTATCAGAATAAAATAGTAAACCTCACAACTAGTAAAACTGTATATGACTGAATACATCATTGTGTGCGTATAATTAAAACAAACCATAACTAGTAAAAATATCTAATAATAACAAACCATAACTAGTAAACATGTCTATGCTTAAAACAAATCATAAAATAGCACAAGCATGACCTTTCACATCTAAACAGGGCCTATCTATCATGTTAGGGAAAACAGAACCTCTTTTTCCCGCTGTGTGAATCCTTCCTATTGTCTCCTGGAGATACATAACCGCAATGACCACAAATCTATTGGTTACAAAATGCTTAGGAAGTGTACAGGCTGAATCAACAAGAGTCTGGAGAAGAATACATTGTAATTTTACCATGCACTCTGAGTGAGAAAGACCTAGGCAGTAGGATGAGAATAATGTGACCTTAAAAGAGAAATAATTCCAGTCTGCAGCTTTCATGTGCAGCTGAAAAACCATCATTTAAGCAACGTTTAAGTAACGTTAACTTGTCATTATTTAGCAAGCTAGCATTACCTGTATTCTACCTTCTGTTTATGCCTGTGAAGTGATAGAATATTTGTCATAAATGGTCAAAATGTTTAGTGCAACATCGTCTGTCTTATTGTAATGTACTGCCTGTCTTATAGCAACATTTTTACGACCAAATTCATGTTTATTAGTATGCTAATTGCGAGTAAAGCTAATCGCTAATTAGCCTACTTGCTAGGTCTTTGCCTTGACTGTAACATCTAAATAGGGGAAATTGTCCCTCCTATTATACATGTACATAATTATTGTATCTGTGTTTATACAGCTAAGTTGACATGAAGGCTAAACATGAAAAAAGATATGGTCTACATGTAGCTGTATAGATACAGTATGTCTTAACTGATAGCATGAAGCATTTGTTAAGCTAGATATGAAGGTGTATGAGCAGTCTGACACAGAAGTTGACGCAGAGGTTTTTAATAAAATAGTGAAGGAGTCACCTGGAACCTTCTGAGTCACGTTGAACAACGAAGAACTTGGTAATCACTGACCATTCAGAAATATGTTCATATTATACTTTGGATGGGATACACACATTAACACTTCAATAAAATATGCTTCTGTTTTGTTCATATTTCTTAATACACAGTTTCTTCTTTGTCATCAGCATCATCATCATCATCATCATCCTCCTCAGCAGCATCTGATGATACTATCATTCTGAACTTCACAGTGTGTGACCGTCCTGAAGAAGCAGTCACTGCCGAAGGAAGTCAACCTAAAAGGCCATGCAACATAAACTACGAGGCACAAGCGGTGGGTAGTGGATAATGTTGTTAAGTCTAATCACGATTTTATTCCATTTGTTGTGGAGTGTTTTTTAAGTAAAAAATTGTGATGGCATATTTTATGTCAATTTAAGTTGATTGAAAAAATCCTAACAACAAAGCCTGGCGGTGAACGCAACATGCAAGAGTATGCAAAGACCAAATCTCTGTCAGATGCCACCAGAGGACAGATGATAAACATACTTAATTCCCTCTTAATTTTCCACCAGACCTGTCGGCGCCGACAGGATTTCACAGCCTCTCTTCTGATGACCGTAACTCCTGATCAGTGTGTGCTACTGAAGGCATTCACTTGATTCTGAAAGCAGATAAATTGGGCTTTTCAACAATATAATGTTTATTACAGTAAAGTACAAACGTTGAATCACAGGTGAGGTTTCACCTCTACACCTGAAAAAAAGGGCGCTTCTCCTCACCGTCACTCCAGTGCCGGTGCCTTGTTATTTACCTTTGACATATTTTATTATTTCTTTACCTTGTGTGCTGAGAGTGCTGTAAATCAGAGTCAGATTCCTCATACCTGAAGCTGTTCTGAATCTGATCATTCTATTTCATATTTGATCAATAGCAGTTACACCTCCGTGCCCTGTCTGAACAGATGAGCCACCTGTTTAATAGCTGATCACCAGCTCAAATAGCTGTAAATCACTGCCACTCCTAAACTTATCAAATTATCCTGTCAATAAAGAATCACAGATGCCAGTGTCTGCCATGGCAGCGGTAACGGATTAAGCCCATAGACTGTTAAGCTGCGGTAGTGGATGGGCTCCGTTATCAACAGGCAAAGCCACGGTATCAGCTGTGCTCCGCCGCGGCACCAGCCGAATCCATTCAGCATGTAGGCTACTCTCTCCTCTCCCGATGGAAAAAATTATGTTGACCCCGTAGCACAGCAGGTGATAGATGGCGCAGGTGCCACTATTCAGCCTTATCGCAATGCAACCTTATTTTAGCCAACTGTCTGTGCATGCGGGGATGCAGCATTTATTTTTTATTTTTTCCAGAGGGACGTAGTCAAGGCAGGGAGTATTTGTTGTCAAAGTGGCCGCCTGAACTATAAAGCGCTGATGACAGACATCGATGGAAAGACTTTTTAACACGTGTTTATGTGAGGACAATTAATTGTTCAGTAAAAACATGAAAAATTACACTAATATTTAAACATATATTTCTTACTCAGAATGACATCCCTTGAATTTATTCTAACCATTTTTTTCTCTTTTTTACTACTTTTATGTTATGTAAGAGTGTATTAAATATTAAAAAAAAACATGTTTATTTAACAATGTATGTATATTTTTGCTACTGTATTTATGTTACATGGTATGAGATACAAAGGGAACCAAACAAAATAAGCGTTGCTTCTCTCGGTCCAGAAATGGATGTGCTTTGTTAAATTATTAGTCGTAGACCATCCCATCCATCCATTATCCACCGCTTATTGTCATAGGGTTGCGGGGGGGTTGGCTGGAGCCTATCCCAGCTGTCTTAGGGCGGAAGGCAGGGTACAAGTTGCCACCTCATCACAGGGCACATAGAGACAGACAACACCTCACACCACACCTACGGTCAATTTAAATTAGCCAATTAACCTAATCCCCATGTATGTTTTTGGATGGTGGGAGGAAGCAGAGTACCTGGAGAGAACCCACGCAGACATGGGGCGAACATGCAAACTCCACACAGAAAAGCCCTGGGGCCGGGATACAAACCCGGTACTTTCTTGCTGTGAGGCGACAGTGCTAACTACTACACCACCGTGCCATCCTCGTTGAAGGTAGTGATGGACAAATAAAGCTTCATGAAACACTTGTGATAGTTTTTGACTCCTCTAGATGGCGCTCTTGGCTTAAAGATGGAATGGAAATGTAATTTTTCATTACACTAGCCTTTTTCTTTAAACCAAGAGCACCATCTAGAGCATGTGTCAAACTCAAGGCCCCCGGGCCGAATGTGGCCCACCACATCATTTCATCTGGCCCGCCGAGAGCTAGCCAAGAATATAACTTGCTCTGGCTGGCCAACTCATGTCCATGAATATCAATAAATACATCACAAAAGTCTGTCTGAGACGCAAAGCTGTTGTTAAACAGGCCGTGAAGCTGCAGCAGCAGTTTCTCCTGCTCTGAGATCTGCACATATGCACATGCATGCACAGTGCAGTTAGTGATCAGCTGATCTGAACGGTAGAGACAACACTGTCAGTCAGTGCAGTAAAACTTTGCAAGTGTGAAGAAGTATTACAAACACATCAACATGATGAAACGGTTACAAAAAAAATCATTTTTTTAATCTGCTCTGTTCAGTAGCCTCTCTGTCCTCTGCCGTTGCACAGCGCTGGCTCTGACAGGAGAGTCAAGTTTTTTTTTTTGTCTTTTTTTTACTCAAAACTTTCTGCTTTAATTTCAAAATAAAAGCTCTCCGGTGTTTTCTCTGTTCATAGAACTCCATTTGTTGACATGATGCCTTTATTTTGACATACTGTATGTATAACAATACATCCTTAATGCAAGCTTGACTAGCTTTATGTTGAAAGACAATGAGTTAGCTTGATGTGTAGAGTTTATGCTGAAGGATTAACCGGAAGTAGTGACACACGTAAATATGCTGGTATGATCAAGTGCAGACGATTGAGCTGTTATAGATTTATTATCTTCATTAATTACAGGAGTAACACCTACACAAGCTCAAACTAAAGCTGGCAGCAGGTTATGTGACTGTTGAAGTTAGTTATCAACTGATCAGCTGACTCTTCCTCTACCAGCAGCACTAATGTTATCTACAGCAGAACATGACAAGAGGGAGAACTAATACTGACTGATATCTGTGTTCAATCTTTAGTCTTTATAAAACTTTACTAACATTTTATTAATGAGTTTATATGGTGACCTTGATGTTACAACATTACAGTTGTTGATTAGAAATATTTAGCCTAGTTACATTTAAAACATATGGATAGTTTACAGTCATTATCATTATTTAAGTTATCACTAAAACCAGTAATAATCAATATACTGCATTTATATAGTCTTACACTTACAACCGATCCTTTGAGGGCAACCATAACGCTAATGTGGCCCTCAATAAAATTGATTTTGACACCCCTGATCTAGAGGAATCAAAAAACATCAGATTTGCTTCATGAAGCTTCATTTGTCCATCACTAGTTGAAAGTGCCAGAAATCAACAGCACATCAAGGAACAACAACAGCAACAACTCCAGTAACATGTGGGAGGGATGAGGACACCCAATGATCATGAAATGATCCCACACAAACTCCACACTCCACACAGAAAGCACTCTACTGGGACCTCATTTATTATTATGGATAAATGCAACTGGATTGATGTCATTGACAACATATAGTCTAGTAACAACATAGAGTCTAGCAACCACAACATCCAAAGAAGGAGCAATTATCTCTATAAAAAGACACTGGCCTGTTATTTATCTTTAAATATTTTATTGTACTATCATTGCTACTTCGCTAGCTAGCTAGCTATAGTTGAAACAAATTGTCATATTTTTGTTTTGTAAACATTAGAAGACATACCTCAATATTTGGTCTTCTTCTTTTCCTCGTCTTTTCTCTTTTTCACCCTTGTACTCCTGAAGGCTTGGCTGTTTTCATCGTGTGGAATTTGTAAAGAAAATATATTTAACAGTGTCTGCTTCAGGATAGCTGTCCATCAACTGTGTTAGCTGTAGCTTCCTGTGCTCCCCACTACTCTCTCTATACGGCTCTGGTCTCCATAGACTGAACTACTGCTGCTATAAAACAGTCATTCCTCTAGAGGGAATTAAACCCCAGCCACCAGCATGAAAACCAGTGATTCAAACCACTAGACCAGATGGGACTGATGTGTTAGTCCTCTGTCCACCACCATCACTGCAGAGCAGGTTAACAGAGAGCTGAGGAGATCTTGTCCTAACAAGGCAGCCAGACTGGAACAGGATGAGCTCCATCTCCTCCAAACTTTGTTTAATGAAGTATGTTTAAGTCCATCATTAGAAACAATAACTAGCAGGCTCATCATGTGTAGTGTTTAGTGTATGGGCTAATGCTAGCATGCTAACATATGTTTATGAAGTTTCTGTGGTGCAGTTGGCCAGCACGTTTGGCTGTTAAGTAAAAGGTTGGTGGTTCGAGCCCACCCAGGGACGATGGTTTGTGTGTTTAATTAACCAGCTAAAATAATCTGAATCAGTAACCTGGTTCTGTGATCAGGAGATAAAGACAGTAATTTTACTAAATTATGTCGTGTTCACACTACATGACTGTCGTAGTCGTTGACTCACCGTGGTGTTCACACTACGTCACTCATTTCTTCCCTGTCAGAGTGTTGAGGTGTTCACACTACATGACTCTCTATTCAGCAGGCGTGTCAGACTGCTGCGCTGCTGTCCAGTCAGACGCCTCTCATTAATTTCTGGTTAATAAATGAACCGCTCGTTATTTTCTAGTGTTTACAGTGATCACTGAAACAGCTCTGTGGCTGACAGGAGCTTTTCTTTTTCCACAAAGTTTATTGAAGAACATCATTTATTAAACTTGTGGGATGAAGAAAAAGTCTGTGGCATTTTTTTCTGTATTTCAATGAAAATATGAGTGACGATATTAATGAATATATGGACATATTGCCTTCCAAACACAAGAACGAAGCTTCTCCTGCTTTCTTTGAAGATGGATTTCAGTGATCACTGTAAACATTTGATCATTTGAACACTGGAAAACGACGAGTGGCTCATTTATTAACCAGGAATTAAAGAGAGGAGGCTGACTGGAGCGCAGTCAACAGCAAGCTTTTCATTGTAAACATGGACACTGAGCAGAACGCAGCCCTCCTCAATGTTTGTGTTTTTACCATGTAATGAAAGAACAAAAGAGAAAAGTTGTTGACGTTGCTGCTGCCGCTGCTCCTTTCAACCATGTCTGCTCTCATTGGCTGCAGTTCTTTTTACGTCAGAGTGACTGGAATTGATATTTAGCAGGCTAGATGTTCAGTTTTCATCAGCAACAAATAGTCAAGACGTCGGCAACCTGATGACTGGTGTTTTTGAGGTGTTCACACTTCATGACAAAAGCTCTCCGAGATGACGACTGCCTCACCCCGATCTGGGGAGGGTGTGAAAAACGTTACCGACATGCCGATTTGCAGAATATCGTGTAGTGTGAACAAGGCACTAGCTAACAAAGATTTAGAGAACCTGTATTAAAATGAGTTCCCTTCGTCAAAGTTATGGGGCAACTCTTCTAAAGTTTATTAAGAAATGAGGAGGCTAACTTAGATAGCAGCTTCATCCAGGTCCCATTGGGGGTGGCTGTAGCTCAGTGAGTAGAATGGTCGCCTTTCAACCCTGATCCACAACAAGTTGTTGTGTCCTTGAGCAAGACACTTAACTGCAAAGTTGTTCCCAGTGTGCCTTAATGTAGGCAGCGAACTGCTCCTTTACAGGATGGGTAAAATGCACAGGTTGAATTTCATCTATGTATGTACCTGAATATATGTAACATGATTATGATCCTCTAGTTCTTCTTCTATTTCACTACCAGTGATCTTCAGTCAGACCAGGGTTCTGTTTCACAAAGCAGGTTTAGTGAAAACTCTGAGTCTGTTAACCCTGAAATGAGGGAAACTCAGTTTTCTCTTTCACAAAGGGAGGTAACTTAAACCAGAGAAAGAGGAGTAACTCTAGCCTGTTTCACAGAGAGAGGTAACTTAAGCTCTCGGTCAGTTTCCGTAGTAACAGACTCTATGAAACTAACCTCGTCGGGACCAGGTTTTTCTCAATGAACCTTGTGTTTCTCTCTGTCCCTGCCCTCTTTCAGCCACACACACGATTTGATTTCCTCATCCATTCATTTATTTATTCATTCATTCATTCAGTCAGTCAGGCAGCAGGTGAGTTCTGACGTGTCCTTTTGTTAACGATCCAGTGGATGAAGGAGCAGCATTACTGTGCAGAGCATTAAATATTCATCAGGAGATTGTTATCAGATCGTGCAGATATACATTTTCTCATCATGCAGTAGCCTATGCAATGCAAGTTGTGCATTTTAATGCACAACTTGCATTAAAATGGAAACAACTGAATAAATGTTACGTATCAACATGAAATCAGTGCATGTTAAGGACTGGGGTTTCCAAGACAATAACTGGGGACAGAGACGTGCATATGGTGCAAATAGCACATGGCTAATTTGCATACGGGCACAAGATTGTCTAGCTCTGCTTGGCAAAATTTAATATGTGAATATTGAATTTTGAATATTGAACATTGTGAGCTTAGAAAACATTAAGTCAGAGATCTGGGTGGCACGGTGGTGAAGTGGTTAGCACTGTCGCCTCACAGCAAGAAGGTACCAGGTTCGAATCCCGGGGCCTTTCTGTGTGGAGTTTGCATGTTCTCGCTGTGTCTGCGTGGGTTCTCTCCAGGTACTCTGGCTTTGTCCCACCATCCAAAAACATGCATGGGCATGGCTAATTTAAATTGACCCTAGGTGTGAATGTGAGTGGTTGTCTGTCTCTATGTGCCCTGCGATGAGGTGGAGACTTGTACAGGGTGTACCCTGCCTTCTGCCAGCTAAGACAGCTCTGCGATGAGGATAAGCGGTAGATAATGGATGGATGGAAGTCAGAGATCTGTTAATAGTCTACCATTCAAACAGTTTTCCTCTGTAATGTTATTGTGATTGCAAAGGACTACATTTAATCTTACGCACTGACCTGGGCAGTAATGTTCTCCCACGCCGTCTCTCTCTCTCTTGCAGCTGCAGCGGAGTTTCACTTCTTTCTAAAAATGTGTTCAAACTTGCCATATGAGCGCATTAAATTTTCCAATTCAAGTGGGATAAAAAAGCAGCCCTCCACTTCCCCGTTGCCATGACTCTCAAGTGTCACCATTCAGACTGTGACACACATTTTAACCCTTTCACTCTCTCACCTGCCACACCTGGTATTTCTCACACATTACACCTCTATATGAGCAGTGGGACGTGTAGCAAGACACTCTGGGAATCACAGAGCTCATCAGGATCTTGGCACGCTCAAGCCAATCAGAATATAACATATTGCAACACATCAGCCAATCAGAAAATAACATACTGCAACACATCAGCCAATCAGAAAATAACATACTGCAACACATCAGCCAATCAGAAAATAGCACTGCTGTCTCTGGATAAGGTGCTGGTGATCATTTTAAGTGTAGACCAGCATTAATGTGGGATAACGTTGGATGAGTGAACATGTTTTTAACAAATCTGTTGAAAAGTTAAATTGTGTTTTCTCAAATGTATTTTTAATATGTTTAATTGTGTTCAAAAATATCTTTAAAACACAGAGGTGTTAAAATGTTAATGTTAAAATATGATGAAAAACGTACAAACATGTTTAAGATGTTTAAAAAAAGTGGTGGGGCACAGGTGCTTTTGAGTTCTCTTAGGGGAGGCTCACTATCCCACACTTTGAAAACCTCTGATTTAGATAATACTACCTGAGCACAGATCTTCTATAGTGACACTCTTTAAAAACAGCTAAGTCATGTGAGCCTCTTGGACCATGTGCAGAATGTGGTCATGTTGGGGCCTCATGTCTCTCCTCTGTATCCATGTTGTTTCTTATCAACAGTGCCATGGCCATACCCATAATGCCTTACCGAAAACTTTGGTCATGTGACCTGTTACTCTCTTAATCTCATATAAACCCTTACATGAAAAGCATTATATTGTACCCATATAGAATATACACAAAGTATATAACATACTCAAAACATTGTGTTCTGTACTTGTGGGTTGAATCCCGTCCTTCATCAAAAATGTGTGCTATCTTGAGTCATACAAATTCACATCAAAAGCCACTACCTGGGGATGTAATCATGAGAAATTTGCATGTGATATGTTTACAGATGTACATAAGGAATCTCATGAAAATGTTAAAGTACACAAGGCAGGTTTCTTCATAAATCCAAGTGTGCCATTCTTGGGTGCTTCTCCAGATGGCCTTGTTTCTTGTGATTGTTGTGGTGTTAGTGTAATTGAAGTGAAATGTCCATTCTGTGTGAAAAGTGACAAGTTAGACAGTGTATCCTATTTGGAGAAGGACAGTGAAGGGAAACTGACACTTAACCAAAAGCACCAGTATTTCTACCAGGTGCAAACTCAACTTGGGGTGTGCAAACTGGAATCTGCCTATTTTGTGGTTTGGACAGAAAAGGATTTGCATGTTGAGCAAATTTTATTTGATGAAGAGTTCTGGGACATGATATGTCAGAAAAGCAAGCACATTTTTGACACAGCCATTATGCCAGAGTAAGTTGGCAAGTTCTACACAAGGCTTTCATCTACCATGGCCAATGTGTCCTCACAACCTGGAGTATCTGCCTCAGCCGAATCACATGGTTCTGATTGTGCTGCAAGTTCCAGTAGCCAAGAACAAACCTGGTGTTTCTGTGGCCAGGTTGAGTTTGGAAAGATAATTCTGTGTGACAATGCAAAATGTTATATTAAGTGGTTTCACTACTCATGCATTAATGTTAAGGTTGCACCAAAGGGAAAATGATACTGCCCAAAGTGCCAAAAGTAACCTCAGTTTCTGCCAAAAAGGGGAAAAAACTCCAAATGCAGCAGTCCATATTTTTTAGTGGACTGCTGTGAAGTTGTGTACTTCAGGCACTTTGTTTTAATGTACATTAGCTATATTTAGAAATGTTTACAGTTAATTCATTGTACTATAGTATATACGATAATTTATTGTATATGGTTTTCAGTATAAAAATAAATCTGTTCGGATGATTGTTTTATGCTGTGTTCTCTTCCATAACAATACAATACCAATTACTAAACGACTGTAAATTCACAATCATTTCTAAATAATTTTAGGCTATAAAAAAGTCAGACTGATTGATATTTTTATTGACAAAGTGCATATAAAAATATACTTTAGTCAAAATCAACAATTGATGGGCAAAGGTTCACCAGAACACAACAGACAAGTCCAATCTTATCAATGGTACAATAACCATTACTGTCTTTGCACATCAAGAAATCAATTGGCAATATCCCCCCCAAAATAGTGTATTTCTGGCGCACGCTACCAATCACATGCTCAACATGAATCCTGACGTGAGCAATTTTCCTTGTGGTTTCTAAGTCAACAGGAGCTAACTGTGACTTTCCACGAGTGAAGGCTGGAATTTTCACATGAGCCATTCTACAACCTAAAGTGGCCTGAATATTAAAGCCACGGTCAGCGAGAACAAGATCACCAGGAACTATGTTGTCCAAAAAGCCACAGTTTTCCATTAAGTATTTGTCACTTACTCTTCCTTCCCATGCATTGGAAATGTAAGACACTGTGCCCTGTGGTGTAATACCAATCAAGAATTTAACTGTGTTATGGTGCTTGTATGAAGACCATGTTTCTGCTCTGGCTATCAGGTTAGATGGACGTTCTATTAAAACTTCAAAACAGTCAATAATAACCACACATTTTTTCCCAAAATGTTTCCTGAATTGCATTGGCATGGTTTTTTGCAAATGCTCTCTTTCTGGCCACATGATAAGTGGTTTCATACGAATAAACATGACATCAACAACGTCAGTGACTATCCTTGAAGCAGTGGCTATTGATATGTTAAATGCATATGACAGGAAGGTTGTGGAAACATTAAGCCTAAGGCGCATCAGTGTCAGCATCAACTGCCTAAACTTATAAAGTGACTTCTTCACAGGGAGGTGAGGGCGAAGGAATGTGAAGAGTACCAACAGTATCTGGTATGTAGGTAGGCCAGTGAAAAATAAAACCTTTTCATCCTTATCAACAAATGCACTTTGGTCATAGGAAGTGGACAAATGTGCCACATCAGAGCGTAACTGAATGTTTTCAGTTTTGACTTTTTTTTTTTTTTTTTTTTCAGTTCTGAGACTTTGAAGTTCACTGGTCATAGTCTCAATGAAATAACCAGTCAATTATATATATGAATTATATTATCATTACACTAGAAATTAAGAGCTGCTGCAATCAACATTTCACTTACCTGACAAGAAATGGGCTGAACAAAATCAGATGTTGTCCAGATTTTTGCCTCGTAGATCCTGGTTTAGCTTCGCTAACCACAAGCGCCTCCTTTCCTCTAATAACTTTTGGCATTGTTCTCCCTGATTCTTAATAACCTTTGACAGTCTATAAATCTCCAAATGTGTTTTTAAAGATGTTGCCAACATGTGAATGTTAAGGTTACTTATCCATCTGTGGCGCCACTCTGGAAAATTCCCTCTGCAAGCAGAGATTCAAGCTTTTTCTACAGTTTAACACGCTGTAGAGTTCAAATTTACACTGCATGTCTGGGTAAAAACTGACCTGCTTAGACTCTCTCTCTGTTGTTAACTGGACTGGTCACTGGACACTAGACTGATGTGTGTGTGTGTGTGTGTGTGTGTATACATGCATTACGCATTAAGATAAATTAATGTGTAATAATGCACTTATTGATTTTTGACAATACTTAGTTACTTTGCGGTTGCCCGGGTAACCGAATAAGCAAATGATAATCGAAGGTACAGTACAGATCAAAGCAGATTAGAATACAGATCAAAGCAGATTAGAATACAGATCAAAGCAGAATAGAATTCAGATCAAAGCAGATTAGAATACAGATCAAAGCAGATTAGAACAGAACGGAACACAACTGAAGTGTTTAACAGAAGACATGCTGCTCATTTCACCTGAGAAAGTGAAGACAAAACTTTTGAGCTAGCTGATCCATCAGTTATCGGCATCAAGTAATTACACAAATACATAAAGTAAAGCATTCATTAAGCAGCTATTATTATTATTGCCAAAACACATTTCACCAATGGTCTGTTAGCTGTCAATACAACACTGTTCTACAAAATTTCTCAAATTTTAAAGTACCTGCTCCAGTTCATATTGTATCATATATTATATTATTGGAGTATTGATGCTGATACATCAACATGTAAGCTGTATTTGGGGACTGGAGCCTATCCCAGCTGTTTTAGGGTGGAAGGCAGGGTACACCCTGGACAAGTCTCCAGTTCATCACAGGACACATAGAGACAGACAACCACTCACACTCACATTCACACCTACGTTCAATTTAAATTAGCCAATTAACCTAATCTCCATGCATGTTTTTGGATGGTGGGAGGAAGTCAGAGTACCCGGAGAGAACCCACACAGACACGGGGAGAACACAGTAAGGTCCCGGGCCGGGAATCCAACCTTACAAATATCATTTATTATTATTATAATCTGTTGTCTGTTTTTGTGTATTATTTTCTCTATGATTACTAATTCCAAATAAAGTACTGTATCTATATTTTTGACTCCCCTCATATGAGCATCTGATAGCATTTTGGGACCTGATCAGTTCGGTTACAGTGAAAATGGTTAGGGTCACTAGCACCAGAGCAAGGAAAACAACAAGCACAACAACTGAAAGTCCTATAACCAGACCGACTGTAAGTAGCAGGCTCATACACACATCCATGAATATTATGATTATGATTTAACTTTAATTTAACATTTCCCCACAGAAATTGCTGCCAATAGATGAACTTTTCCTCTTCCTCTCATATCTGTCCACTGGCTGTACCCAGAGGGAGCTGGGCCATAAATTCAACATCCATATGATAAGTGGCTTCATACGAATAAACATGACATCAACAACGTCAGTGACTATCCTAGAAGCAGTGGCTATTGATATGTAAAATGCATATGACAGGAACGTTGTGGAAACATTGAGCAGGTTTGATGGTGGGGGAAGTAGCTGCACTGCCTTGGCTTGGATGTCATTGTCCACGCCAAAAGGGAGGCAGGTATACATAGCCATGTTTTTTTGGAAAGGAGTGTAGGAGGTGAAAATTTTGACACACCGTAGTTCTTCAATATATAATAACAACCCTGTTTCACATGTTTGGCAAAGTCCTCATAAATAATAAATCTTGCCACGTTCTTCCCATCTGTGATACACGCACAAATGTTCTTCGCTGTGGCAAGAGGCCTTGCTGCCCCACCTTCCACCTCCCATTTCAACACTCTGACTGTCTCCTCTATGGCTACTATTTTAACCCAAAGCGAGGGCAGTCTCTCATAGGGTGAGCGGGGTTTGAATACCGTTAGGAATGCCATTCTGAAAAACAGAAACACAAAAATGTGGTTTTATGAGGCAGGGTGAAACCATTTAGGTGACAGAACAAACACAATGACTTAATAATACAATGTTTTATTTTTCCCAGCAGCCTATGGACACATAAGGAAGTGTTTATGAAGGAAATTGATTCCTACTCAATACAGTAGGGGGCAGTATGCAGCTTTTCCGCTGGGTCGCAGTCTACCATTGAAAAAAGAAGTAGTTCCGGATCCGGTTACAAACGATTACGACAGGGGGCGGGTATGCAGAGGAATGGAGCGGCACGCAGAAGCAGGTAAGACTGAATGTTAGGGACTATAACGTCTTTGCTAGCATATGCTAGTCTGTAAGCTTATGCATATCATTCCAGACCAAAGGGTGGCGGTTATGCATGGGAATAGTTTGCTTCCGCCGTTAAAAGAAAAAAGAAGAAGAAGATAACGTCTTTGCTGTGACCTACTATGTAAACGGATAATTCTGTTCTTCAATTCAAATGACAGCCGACGGTAACAACAACGTTAATACGCTCAGAGCTTTCACAGTCGAACGTACAGCCGCGCACTAGTTGCCTGTCAAAACTGCCGTGACGATCGGTGTCACGTTTAATGTGGGTCGGTGTGAAAAACACATGCCGAGTAGTGTTTTGTGTGACACCATGGCGGAGCGGAGTAGAGTCCGCGCGGACGTAAAATGTGAGCCTTGCGCTTACGGACCTTGCAGAGGTCCGCGGAGTCCGTTCTGCGTCTGTTCCGCCCGAGTATGAATTGGCCTTCATCCTTATAATGTAACGGTTGCACCGAGCGTAGGCTAATGTTAGCTGTTAGCTTAACGCGATAGCTGGCTAGTCACGTCAGTAACGTTAATTAAGTGACCCGGGTGCATATCGTCTTTTTCATTTGTAGTACAGAGTAAAAGGCCACTAATGATCACTAGCGGCTGATAATTGCAGTTGACTTAACAGTGTAGGCAACCAACGTCAGCGTTAATTCTCGTGAAGTGGCTAAAGCACTAAGCTATCTGACTTGCCGAACTATGTCGGTTTATAACGTAATGTAATTGAATGAGGCGACTCGCTAGCTTGGACTAACGGTACAGCCTAACTAGTACTATAGGGCTGTTCTCAGCTAGAAAGAACGGTTTTATTTTAAAAAAAAATCACCTATTTCTACTCATACTGGGGAAAAACAATTTAAGTGGAAAGGGTGACCGTTAACATTTTTACCGTCTGCGATCTTCACTTGTGTCAAGTAAGCTAACTCCTAGTTAACTACGTTAGAGTTTCTGCTCTTTTTTGGCGTTCTTTGGAAATATAGAAACATTTAAGTAAGCGGACTAAACTATTTAGTTGACTATTTAACACAACTAATGGATTTATTTATAGAAATATATTAAATAATAATTTGCCTTCTGTTAAAAGCCTGTGTAATGTCAGTCACCTACCTTGATTTTTCTCCTCTTTAAAATATTTTGGCAGGCCTTGGCAGTTTAAAACTAACGTTTTCGCGGGCCTAGCGCGTGCAGTATTTAACCTATCACAACACAGCTGCTACATCTATTTTTAGCAGTGACGGCATCTGACTGTTTCATTCTGTAGTTAAAGTCCATGAAAAAACCATATAGTTTAATTACCACTTCTTTATAACAGTTAACGTTCTCTAATCTTATTTTTAAGCATTATTCCAGCTGTGTGAAAGTATGTAAATGTGTGTATTGTTGTCATAAGAAAAACAAAATCTGTGCTAAAGGTGTTATATACTTTTAAAACGTGTCTTCACCTTAGAGGATCAGTCCTAAGGGCAACATACTGAATCAATACAACCAGTAAGTCTGTGAATATTTTAATTTTTGCTTCCAATAGGATGTCTGCAGTGAACACCAAGAAATCACCTCAAATTGTCATGTTGCAGCTGGACAATGGAAGAAGTGGAGGACTACACTAAAGGTACATTTGAAAAAGCAGCACCTCCCCCAATGTAACATCTGCTCCTATTTGGCTGACATCTTGTATTACATTAAGTACTCAGCACATACTACAAAACAGTGGGTTATAGCTTGAAAATACTGAGGAAAATATTTATATAAAACCATTTATATTATGTATTTATCACACCAATGCTGTGGCATTTGTTGATTGAACAAAGCTTATGGATTATCACACTTTGACCCTCAAGCTGCTCTAAGGCCTGATTGTGTGTTTCTCTGTCCCATTTTAACTCACTGTTACCCCTTTTCCACCAGGTGGTTCCAGGGCTGGTTCTGGACCAGTGTCTGACTTAGCACCAGTTCTTTGTGTTTCCACAGCCTAAGCACCGGCCCCTGGTGCTTAAAACTGCAGCCAGGTAAGCACCAAGTCTTTGCTGGTCCAGAGCTAAGCAGCGATTATGTCGAGGGCTTGGGGCAGGGTTTACTGCCTACTGGAGTAAATACTGCCTGGTTCGATCGCAAATTAAATGATTGAAAGGAGTCCTGGGACACACAGAAGTGTTGGTCAAACTGTTACACACAAATCCAGATCAGTAATATCCCACCAGTACTGTGATCATGGTTTTAATCAGGAAATAGCCGATCTCCATCTTACTGGCAGCCACAGCTATTTCCTGATCTGTTTTCAAACGGAGCCGCTGCTCGAAGCGATTATGGTAACCAGTATCAGTTATATGGCGTTATATTTGTGCCACATAACTGAGCGAACCGATGCAGATTGGAGCACAGAAATGTACTCTGTGCTAAGTAACTTTATTTTTACTCGTGCCATGATCGCTGCTGAGTCTCAGTGTTTCTCCTGTTCTTTCATTTGCTCATTCAAAATCTGTCGTTGTTCGCTCAGTTCTGTCAGCTCTGGATTTTTTTAAGTCTTGTTTTGATTTCGCACCGCATAAGCTTTGCTGAGTGAAAAATGAAAATGTAGTGACGTATTGACCTTTTGCAGTGACGTGATGATGTGGCTCTGACTGGGCTCCTTGCCAGTGGGAAAGCAATCGGTTCTAAAGAGGAACGCAAGTTGAACCAGCTGAGCACTAGCACCGAACTAGCACCAGATTCCTTTTGGTGGAAAAGGGGTATGAGTGCCATTCATGTATTTTGACGTCATTTAAAATCAGACACTTGAGTGCCATCGACTTATTTTGTCTGCATCATTGATATGATGATGGGTAAACTATTTTCTTTTCTCATGTCAAAGAACCAGAACCTCATGGACAGAGGAGTGGAGTGTAAAATTAAATGATACATATTTTTTTTGTTTATCATTGTTATTTGTGTTTAAATGTATCTTGACATTTTTATTATTATTGGTATAATGTATTTTCATTGTTTTAATGTAAAATGAAGTTATTGGTACATTTTATTCACCCCACCTCAAACAGTAGGCATGTGTAAGTAGCCATTTCCTTCTTGAAAAAAATGACAAGGGGACGAATTAAGAGAGGCCAAAATTTTTCAGGACATAATGTTCCTCTTTCACAATTTTTGTTTTCACAAACAACAAATTTGTGGATTTCTTTTCCCATTAGTTACTTCTGCAGTGACATTTTAATAGTGGAAACAGGCCTTGCATCCCCATCCTCAAAATCCCACTGCAGGACTCTTATTGTTTCCTTTACTGTCAAGACCTTGACCTTAAGACAGGGCAGCCTCTCATATGGTTTTTCTTGTTTGTTTTTTTATTGATATTGGTGTCATTAATGTTATTATTATTATTATTATGTGTTGTTATATATATATATATATATATATATATATATATATATATATATATATATATATATATATATATATATATATATATATATATATATCGGGGGTTGGTCAATATATATATATATCGGGGTTGGTCAATATGGATGAGTATTTTTGGTCAATGGGGATATTTACCTTGAACTGCCCAAACCACATAAAACCAAAAAGATAATTAATTTCACTGTGATATTTGAAATACAGTATATATATTTAATAATTTTATATTAGTGTTTACCTATTTTTTGGGGCCCCATCAGTCGTAGGCTCTTGGAACTGTCCTAAATTTTCTCCCCTATATGGCGCCTGAGAGTTAAACAGTGCATGCTGCAGCCTTCACTGGGCTAGTGAAGGTGAGGAGAGCCAGGAGAGACCTGAGGAGATCATAACAGCAGATGGAGACAGAGTTACTTCTGCAATAACGTACACCAAAACACATTGTCTAATTTGTCCATTTAACACCACTTTAAGATTTGAAAAGAAATGGAAAAAGTAGA
The DNA here is from genome assembly GCA_029721515.1 of Synanceia verrucosa. NCBI lineage: Eukaryota > Metazoa > Chordata > Actinopteri > Perciformes > Synanceiidae > Synanceia > Synanceia verrucosa. The sequence goes on from JAQQSB010001446.1 coordinate 60,620, forward strand.
AATTATTCTAGTTTTATATTTGTTTCATAATTGATATCTGTTCCTTAATTTTGATGTGTTTCTAAAAGGTAACTGAAACAGAATGTGTTTGAGATTTATTAATTCTTTATTTAACTTGATCTAATCTACTATTCATAATGTTTGTCATTCGCCTTTAATTTGACATCAGATCCAAGAGTCGAGTTAATGAGTGAATACTTAATAAATTAATCTTTACAATGATTGAAAGGGTTTGATAACGTTCACAATATTGAATGAAATAACGTCTGACATCCACCACACCTGTCCACAGTGTCTGCCTGCACACTCGTCTTTTTTGTCCGTCTGTTAGTTTTTCTACTTTCATATGGTTGCAGTAGCTTCAATAGCTTTGACATTTAGCCTCCTACAGCCTCTTAAAGACAGTAATGTTAGCCATGATCTACAACGTCCCTCACCTTCAGTCTCCCAGTGTCCTTGAACGCCTCAGCTGTAATTCTGCTGTGTCACTTCAGAGCTGCTTCACACTCTGAGTCTTAGAGAGGTAAGTGTTGTCTCTCTCAACAGATAACTTTTTAACAGTAAATAAGTGGTAAAAATGAATTGAAAACACAGGATCAGTGGTTTAAATCAACAAAAACATGTTGTGATAACTGGTGTGCTTCACACCTCAAAGCAGCATTTCTATTCCTACTTTGTTAGCTGATGTTAGCAATGCTGCTAACGGTCGCTAACGATAACATTTGCTAGGTTAGTCAGCAAAAAAAGTCTTAACTTTTTCCCCCACTAAATAAGAACTGTTGTCTTGTTCACTCTCTCACTCAGTTAACTAGGATATGGTAGTGAATCTGTACCATAATTCAAATTAAAATGTGTTAACTGAAATGCTTTTTCATTTATAGTTGCATTTTTGACTCATGAATAAAATGAGCAATAAATCAATTTGAATTCACAATCCCACAGGAGAGTAACGTCAGCGTCCTCTGACTGCCCTCAGTCTGACTGACCGTGCTACGCAACTAATACGATAGGAGGCGGTGTGCATATTCAACACTGGAGCAAGAAGAGAGACAAGAGGAGAGTGAGAAGGTCATGTTGGTACCATAGACTGTGTGGTGTATGTCAGAAACAGCAGGAACTTCCCCACCATGTTGAAATCTGTGCCACAGCTGTGAGGGAGGCCACAGCTGCCCTGGAACGGCAACAAAATCAGCTGCAAACAGCAGGTTTTGACTCAGGTCTTTCTCCGACCACGTCATCGTCAACAACAACAATGACACCTTTTCCTCCTGATCGCCGTAACGCTTGATGTAAGATTTCAAGCTTGCAAGCTAACATGCAAGTAGCTGCAGGTCTGATTTATCCATCCATCCATTATCTACCGCTTATCCTCATAGGGTCGCGGAGGGGCTGGAGCCTATCCCAGCTGTCTTAGGGCGGAAGGCAGGGTACACCCTGGACAAGTCGCCACCTCATCGCAGGATACCACTCGCTCACCCGAATCAGGTGATACCCTGCAAGTGTAAAGATTGGCTCTTGTCTCAGACCTTCCCCGAGGTGATTGGTGGAGTGACGAGCACTCAGCATGTGACCTCTACAATGAGCTTCCGCCCACAGGTCTGATTTATTGTCAATGAAATCATTACAGCTCAAGACACATTTTTCGTAGCCACCACAATATTATCATATGCAGCTAAAGGGCGAGAACATACTTGTGAGTCTTTTCTTTGTACACTGTCTTCACTCACACATACATATTCATGTGAAAAATGGGCGTTACTTAAGCCTGAAAATCTGGTCTACGTAGTCTGTTAATGTGGATCATGGGTGCATGTGTGGACATCTCTATGCATTCTGCTGTATACATACTGTATGCTGTTACCAATCCATTTCTGCACTTCTAGCTTTTTAATATATGAACTGGTGCCAACACTTCCTCTTGACCAATATATTATTATAATTTATAATAATAACAATTATGATGATACAATTGTCATTACAATTTTTAAGATATACATTTCTCATGCTTGTATAGACAGTTAAAAGTGGCTATCAAATGACCTATTTAAAGGTACCAGAATACAGGAAAAGACATCTACTCTCTTAAAACTCCTCTGGTGAGGATCAATTCCTCCCCCTGAGACCTTGTATACTTTTCATAGATATATTGACAATACTATTAATTCAGCATGATCCTGATCCCACCATCAATGTTATGGGAATACCATAATTTAAATTTCATTATGCTATCTTGCTGTTGTGTCTTCATTTTAATTTCTAAACAAAAACTATCCAATAATCCAAGGAATTGTTGGGCTGTATGTTTATCTCGCCATTTATGTCTGGATGTTTTTTTGTAACTATATCGTCATTTTTTTTTTTTTTTTTCATTCTGGTTCTTTGAACATATTCAAAATAAAGTTCAGTTGAATTAATTTTCCCTTTCCTTTTTTTCTTATTTCTTCCAGCTGAGGTTTTGAGGCTGTTCAGTCCTTACCCTGCATGAGGTTTACCACAGAGGTCAACCCCACCAGCCATTAATACAAAAAAAAGAGAAAGACCACATACACACACCTTTTCCTCTGTTTGGCCAAAAGAAAGAACTATGACGTCACAAGTCCATTCGTAAAAAGAGCCCTTGAAAGGGCAGGATTAGGAGAAAGGAAAATCACATTCCCAAATAAGTTTATAGTATGCCTTGTATGTGTCAGTTGTGCTATTTAAAATGTCAAAGTTTGGTCAGCTAGCTAATTTGATGGATTCTGCATTCATCAACATCTAAGTAGCACAGATCTTCAAGTAGCTACTCATAAAATCTACCCCTGCTTATGACAGTGTGTCAATTTAAAAATACACATAAATGTTGCTTGTCACTGTTGGAAATTACAATTTTTGTATGTACTTCTCCCATGTATATGTACACAATACACTGATGTCTTTGAAACATGTCATGTAAACATGACCAAAGATTAGAAATATTTGGAGCGAGAGAGAGGTTTTAGGGATCGGACATGCATGGATGCATCAAGCTCCATCTAATGATGCGTTTGTATATTATCCGTGAAAACTTTAATTCCATAAATGATCAGCTGATATCCGATGCAAAGTGCGTGTTTCTGCATGTTGTGTTGTGGCATGGTGCGACAAACACTTCATCCATGTGCGGTATTGCACATGGATGCACTGCCGATCGGCAACTATCACCGTGGAACTCCACCACTGGTTTTGAATTCCTTCCTTAATGGAGACAGTTTGTCCTTATTATTTTTTGCCCAAAACATGACATGCTTCATTATTACTGGAACAGTCAGTTCAGGTCTTCAAGACCATTTCCAAAGCAAACTATTTCAAATTTCAAAAAGTTTACATGTGAAAACCAGACGTGGTTACAAAAAAGGTTTCCAACTCTTTGCATAAAAGGGATCTGAACAATGAGACTATCGCTTCAAAGCGGCCAAGATAGAAGCTAAACTATTGTGGAGAATGTGGGCATCAATCCCACTACCTCTCACATACTAAGCAAGCACTCTACTATTTGAGTTAATTCCCCTGTATGGAATGCTGCCATGTAGCCCCATGTAGATCATCTCATCCCGTATTTTTCCAGACTCTTGAAGGTCTCCTGGATCAGACGTCTACTGTAATTCATCAGATACAGTAGACGAGGTGGCTGAGATCAATTATGCTCTCCAAGTTCAAATTCCATCGTTGTTCCAGACAAGCTTACTTTAGTCTGCAAGTTGACGTGTTGGAGGTGATGAGCTGCCAAATATTGTGCTCCACACAAGTTTACATGGTTGACTCCATGCACTGCTAATCTGTTGTCCTGCTGGGCTGCTAATTCAAGATTCAAGAGTCTTTATTGTCATTATGCATGCAGAACAAAATTATTATATATATATATATATATATATATATATATATATATATATATATATACGTATACATCTATATATACACGTATATACATCGTATAAGTATATATACGTATATACATAATATATATATATATATATATATATATATATATATATATATATATATATATATATATATATATATATATATATATATATATATATACATTAGACATCAATATTAATGAAAAATATGCTTGATGTAGCGATCAATATTTTCACAGAACTTCACTGCAAGAAACTAATGTGACTCTCGCCAGCTGGATGTCGCTCACAGCAAGAAGGTACCGGGTTTGATTCCCGGCCCCGGGGCCTTACTGTGTTCTCCCCGTGTCTGTGTGGGTTCTCTCTGGGTACTCTGACTTCCTCCCACCATCCAAAAACATGCATGGGGATTAGGTTAATTGGCTAATTTAAATTGACCGTAGGTGTGAATGTGAATGTGAGTGGTTGTCTGTCTCTATGTGTCCTGTGATGAACTAGAGACTTGTCCAGGGTGTACCCTGCCTTCCACCCTAAGACAGCTGGGATAGGCTCCAGTCCCCAAATACAGCTTACATGTTGATGTATCAGCATTCATACTCCAATAATATAATATATGATACAATATGAACTGGAGCAGGTACTTTAAAATTTGAGAAATTTTGTAGAACAGTGTTGTATTGACAGCTAACAGACCATTGGTGAAATGTGTTTTGGTAATAATAATAATAGCTGGTTAATGAGTGCTTTACTTTATGTATTTGTGTACTTACTTGATGCCAATAACTGATGGATCAGCTAGCTCAAAAGTTTTGTCTTCACTTTCTCAGGTGAAATGAGCAGCGTGTCTTCTGTTAAACACTTCAGTTGTGTTCCGTTCTGTTCTAATCTGCTTTGATCTGTATTCTAATCTGCTTTGATCTGTATTCTAATCTGCTTTGATCTGTATTCTAATCTGCTTTGATCTGTACTGTACCTTCTATTATTATTTGCAAATTCGGTTACCCGGGCAACCGCCAAGTAACTAAGTATTGTCAAAAATCAATAAGTGCATTATTACACAATAATGTATCTTAATGCATAATGCATGTATACACACACACACACACACACATCAGTCTAGTGTCCAGTGACCAGTCCAGTTAACAACAGACAGAGAGTCTAAGCAGGTCAGTTTTTATCCAGACATGCAGTGTAAATTTGAACTCTACAGCGTGTTAAACTGTAGAAAAAGCTTGAATCTCTGCTTGCAGAGGGAATTTTCCAGAGTGGCGCCACAGACGGGTAAGTAACCTTAACATTCACATGTTGGCAACATCTTTAACACGTTTTTTTTCAACTGAACATGGTTTTTATAGTTTTATTGTTGTCGGTTGAGGAGATGTTGGCAACATGTACCCTTCTGTTCGATGATATTATCAAGTCACAGTTGCTAACAGTTCTCATTGAGATAAGATGACCTATGTTAGCTAAGTATTATTTCTGAAGGCTGCTGACTGAGATAAGAATACATAGCTGGCGTCAAATAAATGCAAAGATAAAATTGTCTCTGCATGAAGGCGAATTGTGCCCGTGGAGACGGTAGGTAACGTTAACTTGTCATTATTTAGCAAGCTAGCATTATCTGTATTCTACCTTCTGTTTATGCCTGTGAAGTGATAGAATATTTGTCATAAATGGTCGAAATGTTTAGTGCAACATCTTCTGTCTTATTGTAATGTACTGCCTGTCTTATAGCAACATTCCATCCATCCATTATCTACCGCTTATCCTCATAGGGTCGCGGGGACATACACATAGAGACAGACAACCACTCACACTCACATTCACACCTACGGTCAATTTAAATTAGCCAATTAACCTAATCCCCATGCATGTTTTTAGATGGTGGGAGGAAGTCAGAGTACCCAGAGAGAACCCACACAGACACGGGGAGAACATGCAAACTCCACACAGAAAGGCCTCTCGAACCCGGTACCTTCTTGCTGTGAGGCGACAGTGCTAACCACTACACCACCGTGTCACTCCTATAGCAACATTCTTACAAGAAAATTCTTGTTTATTAGTATGCTAATCGCGAATAAAGCTAATCGCTAATTAGCCTACTTGCTAGGTCTTTGCCTTGACTGTAACATCTAAATAGGGGAAATTGCCCCTCCTATTATACATGTACATAATTATTGTATCTGTGTTTATACAGCTAAGTTGACATGAAGGCTAAACATGAAAAAAGATATGGTCTACATGTAGCTGTATAGATACAGTATGTCTTAACTGATAGCATGAAGCATTTGTTAATCATGTCCTCATCCTCTTAATTACCACCAGACCTGTCGGCGCCGACAGATTTCACAGCCTCTCTTCTGATGACCGTAACTCCTGATCAGTGTGTGCTATTGAAGGCATTCATTTGATTCTGAAAGCAGATAAATTGGGCTTTTCAACAATATAATGTTTATTACAGTAAAGTACAAACGTTGAATCACAGGTGAGGTTTCACCTCTACACCTGAGAAAAAGGGAGCGCTTCTCCTCACCGTCACTCCTGAATCCAGTGCCGGTGCCTTGTTATTTACCTTTGACATATTTTATTATTTCTTTACCTTGTGTGCTGAGAGTGCTGTAAATCAGAGTCAGATTCCTCATACCTGAAGCTGTTCTGAATCTGATCATTCTATTTCATATTTGATCAATAGCAGTTACACCTCCGTGCCCTGTCTGAACAGGTGAGCCACCTGTTTAATAGCTGATCACCAGCTCAAATAGCTGTAAATCACTGCCACTCCTAAACTGATCAAATTATCCTATCAATAAAGAATCACAGATGCCGGATATAAGCGCCATTTATTATTGTTTAATGGTTTACATTGATTTATGATGATGTTTTACTGAAGAAATAACTTTGAATTTGCTTGTATTTTGAGCTATCTGTGTTGCCATCGTTGAGTTATGCATCCCCCCCCATGATACTGCAGCAAGCAGGACGTTCACCTGTGGTGAAGTCCTCTTTCTGTTATTGCAAAGTTTACTTAATGTTGTAAACTAGGAAAGCTGGGGAGAAAATAAAAGTTTCTATAGGCTGAAGATCTATATGCATTTCTAACATTTTAAAACAAATATAGTGTACGTGATTAAATGTCAGGTTATTAAATATTGTTGTTAATATATTAATAAGTTAATAAATATTGTCATCTGAAATGAAAAAAACAATCAAAGTGGGACATAATCATCAAAGAGTAAAATGACAATTTATTAGTCAATAATATATAAACTAAATAAACTATTAATCAATAATATATTAAGAATGAAATATCAATGTAAATGGACCCTGCGTGCACCGGTTAATCTCACTCGTTCCTCTTGTAGCATATCAATGAGCATAAATAATGAACTTAACTCTTCTCATTTCTGAATGTCTTTCTGAATCTGAATAATATTAAAGGATAATATTAAAGTTTAATGACTGGCAGAATAAACAGATAAGACCAGTTCCTCCTCTCTGACCCAAGAAACTCCAGGACATACACCAGGAGGAGGAGTTTTATTGCCCCACATTCCTGCTTTAATCCTGCCAGACACATCCAAAGCTTAATGTGGCCTCTTCCTTTCTCCCTGCCTGGAACAGAACATTACATTAAGATTTTAATGGTTAACTATGCTTTCATTCCTCAGCTACTGTCATATAAGTATCACTGTTACAATGTCAAACATCAGTCTCCACACAGATCCTCTTCCTTTTCCTCCTTCTGATAAGGACTAAATGTGACATGTGGGATTGGTTGTGGATTAACTCTACAGACACAATCATACACAGATCTGCCTGTTGTAGTACACCTTCCTATATGCTCTGATACCATGGTTCATCTGTGTTGGTTAACTTGTTGATTCATTTTGATTCAATTGGTCAAGTTTTGTTCTGTGGTTTCCTACTATAGGTTGTTTGGTGTCGTTTTACAGCTGAGAGAGGGAGCTTTTACATAGAGAAACTTTAATAAAGTAAAACACAGCAGCATTAACATTAAATAAGTTAAAAGAATATCTCAGTTAACTTGGTGGATGGGGAGGGACCAGTGGTCACACCCCACTGGACCTTCAACAAAGATCATAAAAAGCCTCAGCTGGTCTGAGTGCTCTCTCTACTCTTCTTCAGTCCTTCAGTCAGTCAAGTTCTGGTCTTCATCCTCTCCACTGCATCTCTGTTCTCCCTCTCCCACATGCTGGGAGGGGGAGAAAACAATGATGACCCAGAGACAGAGACATGCTGTCCCACCGCAGGCCCAGCGCCTCATGGCATGAAGAGCAACCTCTCCAGAATCTTCAACCTGCTCCAGATATGACTGAAAGACTCTGAATGCTGCCTCTGAATGGCCTCCTCAGGACCCAGCACCTCATGGCATGAAGAACAGCCTATCCAGAACCTTCCAACTCTGCATCCTGCCTCAAGACCATCTTGTCTCCTCTCTCTGCTCCTTTGCCCTGAAAATGTGAGCCAGCTCCTCTGCTCAGACACAGACTGCAGAAAATGACTCCAGCCATCATGAAGAAACTTAAAAGAAGAAAAGACTGTCGGTCGACACGTTGGTGTGAATCCAGCCGACCTCCCCCACCAACAAAGAGGGGGGAAGAATTGAAGCAAGGGCACAGAGACTATGCTGTGAAGAGGAGAGACAGACAGAGAGAGACTGAGATGGAGCCATGTCAACCAAAGATCTCCAGAGATGTCCACCGATGCCAAAAAGAGCCACTGGTGAAGTTCAAGCAGAAGTCGCCTGCAGAGATCCAGCAGATCCAGACAGAACCTGCAGCCACTCCTCGCTCCCATCCATCCAGGAACGGTGATATACTGCATATACATCTTACAGATATTAAAGAGTTTGATGATTAGACGCTAAATTAAATGGCATGAATTTAGGGCTTAATCCAGCAAACTTAATAATACTTAGTAAGATATTAGTAAAACGCTAAACCAATTCTGAATAGTAAATTACTCACAATCTTCTCTGATGCCTCTCAAACTCTCAACTGCTGAACGCCACCAAACCTAAACCAAATTTTGGCAACAGCCTAATTCTTAATTTGGTCTAGATAACCACCACTGAATTTAACTGGTCACATTGAATTAATTAATCAGATATTCATCCTTTGAACTTTTGTTTAATCATTCATTCCATTTTTGTCACAGTGAGTCAATGTCATGTATCTTCCATCAATCTTCCTTTATCCTAGTTTTTATTTTCTGTTTTATTATTTCTGTTAGTAGCCTGGTCATTTAGTTTGTCAAATTAATCATTTATTATTAGTTATTTTCTGTTACAGTAGTAGTCTGGTTATAGTTTGTCAAATAAACTTCTCATTTATAAAGAACTTGGTTATTTGATTTGTGTGTGTATATAAAGTAATTGAATCACTGTACACTAGGTCAAGAACTCTGTAGCACCCTGAGATTAAGAGACTCTATTAATTAATGTCAAATTCACAAGTTTTCCCTGTTTTAGCAAAACTGGGTGGCGCCCTGATAATTTCTACTATTAAAGGCAATTTTTGGTTTATGATCAATAACTTAAAGATATTGTTTATAAATACATAATTTGATATTAATTAATGATTGACCAATCTGCTCTACACTATTTATGCTACAATGTAGTGAAATAGTTTCTGTTCTGTAGTTTAGTCATGTAGTTTGTCAAATAAACATAAAGAAGTTGGTTATTTGATTTGTGTGTGTCTATAAAGCAAATTGAATCACTGGACACGAGGTCCAAGAATCTCAAGAGCTGCCTTAGGTTAAGAGACCCTATCATATCAAATCTGCAAGTTTTCCCTGTTTCCACAAAACTGGATGGTGTCTGTGTGAATCAATAACTTAAGAGTTATTGATTATAAATACTGATGTTATACAAATGAATGACTGATTATTCATGTGCTACAGGGAGCGCTCTTTGTGCTCAGTGATCCCTGTCAGCTTCTTTCTGTGCACTCATCAGCCTGTCTGCCTCCACTGACTAGTTGTTCACTGCTCTTGTAGTCATTTCTGCAGTATTGAGCTGCTCCCTCTGCAGGGGAGCTTACTGACCCTACAAAATAAGAAAGAAGTCAAGGCTGCATTGTGTTAACATTTATTTGAGTTTGCATGCAAAGTGTAATTGTACTCTCATTCCATGTTAGCTGGTTGGACTAGCTACCCTTCCTGTTAGCGCTGCCCGCCATGGTAGTGGAGGTTTGACTGAGCAGAGTTATAAGGGCTTCAGAAGTACTTATTTGTGCTGAAAGAAATTCTGATTCTGGTTCTGATTGTCCCACAGAGGGAGACGATACACTCCACTATTTGTAAGACTGCAGCTGTCTTACTGGGACAAGTTTCCTTCTCCTTACTGGTTGTGAGACTGAACAAAGCTCACCTGAATTGTGAAGGTCATTCTGAGAGGCGTGACTAACTACGTCACTCCTGCTCCACCCACTCCTGGTCCACCCACTCCTGGTCCACCTACTTCTACTCCACCTACTCCTGCTCCACCCACTCCTGCTTCACCTACTCCTGGTCCACCCACTCCTCCTCCACCTACTCCTGGTACACCCACTCTTGCTCCACCTACTCATGATCCACCCACTCCTGCTCCACCTACTCATGACCCGCTCACTCATGCTCCACCTACTCCTGGTCCACCCACTCATGCTCCACCTACTCATGATCCACCCACTCCTGCTCCACCTACTCATGATCCACCCACTCATGCTCCACCTGCTCCTGGTCCACCCACTCATGCTCCACCTACTCATGCTCCACCCACTCATGGTCCACCTACTCATGATCCACCCACTCCTGCTCCACCTACTCATGATCCACCCACTCATGCTCCACCTACTCATGATCCACCCACTCATGCTCCACCCACTCATTCTCCACCTACTCATGATGCACCCACTCATGCTCCACCTCCTCCTGGTCCACCACAAACGAACTTGGCTCCATCTCGTGGCCAATTTGGTGAACTGAGTCTGATGGTTGCAGTATTCAAACTTTCCATGTGTGCATGGTAGCTCTGATACATAATTAGCTAAAACTAACACTGAACTCTGGACATAGAACTTGTCAAACAAACAATCACAACAACTTCTCACTAATACTTGTCAAGGATACTGAATAAAATCACAACAACAATAAAATAATCATAACGATTTCTTACTACTGACTGTAAATGATACTGAGTAAAGCTTCTACTAAACTGGCATTTATAATACATCATTCAATCACAAACAACTAAACAGTTAATCAATTTTTAATCTACCTTTTTCCTGTCAACTCTCAATTGTCATAATCACTTTCTACAAAAACCCAAAAACAAAACAATTTCATTGATTGATTTACATGAAATAATCAACTACAACAAACAACAACAATAACAGAGGCAGAAGAATTGAATTGAAAAGCTGTATGTATGGATGTAATGCATCCCCTCTTGCTTGTCTTGCACATCTTTCCTGCTCTTCGCTAACATACATATTATAATTCAAACATGTCATCTCCTGCAGCAAAACTCATCCACCCATACAGATGTAGAATCCATTGACGCCTCTGAGAATTTGGACATAGTAATAACAGATTTGACTGAAGATTTATTCCCAGGTTATGCAAATAAACCCAGAGTGCCACTCACCAAGAACTAATACAGTAACAACTAAAATATGCATTTCCTACTGAAAATGTGTGGGAATACTGTCAGCTGAAGCTACGCTGCTCATGCTGAATGCTGCTTAGCTTAAGCTAATCTGCTAATGCTGGGCTGAATGTTTTGGGAAGGTGAAGTAGAATAAATTTTGAAAAAATATGAATGTATAATTTGCTTAATTCAATTTAAAAGTTCAATGTTGAAAATGTGTGATGTAGTGTAAACCACACTTTTTAGATATTAAAGCTGCAATCCATGATGCTGTTCAGAAACACTTTTTGTTCTACTGGGTGAAATGCTCCTTCTACCCTGAGAGCAGTCAATACATGATGTGTTCAGAAAAAGGAAGGGAAAGAATCAGACCTCTGTGGCAGCTACAGGACTGTAAAAACTCTGACCAATCAACTGACACTCAGAGCGAGATGAGAGAACCAATCATGTGTCATCCTGCTCATGTCCCTCCCTCCTCCCCGCTGTTGCTGGAAATATCAAACACACAGTTCATCTGCAGAAATACAGAGATAGCAGGGAAATCCCTTCTGTAGGGAACAATGTCAGAGAAAATGCAGCCAAAAATACCACTTCAGTGTTACTTCTGACGACTCATCATGCTAAACAGACAAAGAGAAGAAAGAGGGAGGAAGAAAAGACTGAAAGACAAAACTCTGGATAAAGCTAAGAGGACAAACTGATGATGATGCAGAAGTTACTTTCGTCCTGTTGGACAGGTAATTATTTGTTTAGCTTAGGGAGGAGTTATTATTTTCATGAAATATGTAATGTTTGCTAACTTAGCTACTGTTGTAGCGCGTATTAGCCTGATGCTAACGTTAGCTTCTCTGTGGGTGTAAGCTGGTCGTAGGTGTGGCTTGTATTGAAGAGGTTATAGGATATGACATTTTGACCATATTGCACAGTCATAGTCTCCAGTGTCTGCATTATAAAGATGCTCACAGACTCCAGCAGACTGAGCGGAGCAGAATCTGGATGTCCGTTCAGCTCAAAGCTTCCATAGTGGAGCGCTCTGCCGCTTAGCCATTTATCATTTAAGATCAGATGTCACATTTAAAGTGGGTGATGTGAAAAATAAATGCCGAGCAGTGTTTTGTGAGACAACAGTATGGAGCAGAGACCGTGACCTTTGCAAAATTTGAGCTCTGGGCACTCCGCGTGTCCGTTCCACCGAGTACAGGCTGGAATATACTTCTCCGCCTGCGTAATCCGGTCATCCGACTCCGTAGCTATGGAGACCCCTCGAGCCCTCACAGTTCTCCGTCATTATGCGTGTTGTGCAGCCCTGCGCTGAAATGCACCCCCTCGGAAAGTGAAGCAATTGGCCTTAATATCGCTGATAAAAGCAGGAGAAAATACTATTTTATGATTTAATTATTTGTGAGGGAGATAGAAGAGAACAACATTGATTGCTTTCAGTCTTTTAAAAACTCCTCTTCCTCTTTCTTTTTCAACACAAAATCAGATAATAGCTTAACTAAACCAACAACTTTCGGTATGTTCTGTGTAAATATACCCCAGCCATAATTACTGAATGAATTAAATAGATTTTTTGAGCAGGTTGAATGTGTTTGATTTGCCTTTCACAAGGATAATCGATACTTTGGTTCTTGTCCTGTCCGCGCTGCTGCAGAGATTACCTGTCTGTGTGTCTCTGTGTCGGGAGAGGGGCTGCATTTCACAGCAGGGTGCAACTAGAGGACCAATCACAGCCCTTGTCGTCTCCGTCTTTCCTTGACGGACAGTTAAAAAAAAATTCCTGCGCCCGGAGACGATGGAGAGGCTCTCCGTCAGGCTCTCCGGCGACGCAGAGGGCTCTCCGTCTCTACGTACGGCACTTCACGGAGTGCTATAAATTGGCCTTACGTTTGGGCCTTTAGCTCAATGCTAACTTGGTCATGCTAGCTGATCTGTGCTTGTAAACTGGTCGTCAGTGCCGCTTGTATTGAAGAGGTTATAGGATATGACATTTTGACCATATTGAACAGTCATAATCATCACTGTCTGCATTATAACAAATGACAAAAATGACGTTGATATATTGGCTTTGAACGGGATGTTTTACAGCTGTGGTGATGTAGCGTACCAGCTCTCCTCTCCCCTGCTGAATGCTACTGTTCAAGTTTGAAGGGGTGGAGCTTTGGACGGAGCACTGATGGGAGGAGAGTGTGGTGGTAAGGGGAGGCTGAGAGGAGGTGCTACTTTCAAATCTTGCTGGCTCTTTCAACTCATGAATTGTAGCTTTAATAAATGAATTATCAATTACCAATAATTAACAGAACTAACTATTAATTATTAATCAGCGATTTGCTTGTTGAATCAGGGGAATCATCTCTTTTTATCAAAGGTTTAAGCTTATTTGATCGATCAGTCCGATATCATAAGATCATAAAACTCTGAATCAGGAATTTTATGCATTTGCTTCATATATATGTGTGTGTGTGTGTGTGTGTGTGTGTGTAGTGTTAAGGGAAGAAGTTAATTCTTTTCTAGAGGTAATTCGCTGTTACTGTTAAAAATTAAGTGGATATTTTAGTTTGATTGACACCAACTCAAGAATCAGAAAAGGGCCGAAGCGTCCTACTTTGTGCAGGTTTTCCTGGTTCCAGGCAGGTCCAGAAGGCAGCTTAGTGGGCTCTGGTGCTTCTTGGATTCACAGTCCAGACTGGAGGTTAAGGAATGTGTTATTGAATTGAAGAATTATTTGATATTCTGTAATACATGCAGGTACAAAAAGAGAAAGGAGAAGGGACTTTTAAAGTCTATCGGAGAGCTAACTGCTAAACAGCAAAATAAAAAACAAAGAGCAAAGTGGATTGAAAACTCAAAGAGGTACAAGAAGGGAGAGGGTCACGTGACCTGCAGGCAAGATGGCAGCATAAAACTTTTGCTCTAGCCCCTTCTCCCTTTTATTTGGAAAACTACCCATAACCTGACTTTTTATCCTACATTTTTGACGCAGTTAAGGTAACAGTATTACTTTCTGCCAAATAATGCCAAAAGGAAAGTGGAAAACTAAAGGCAAACAACAGGAGGATGGAGACGAATCCGGCGATTCTTCCCACCCGAGGCTGATGATGAAGCGACTAGCAAGATAGCTACTATGATTGCTGAAGCTATGAAGGGCCAGTGTCTTTTTCATTGAAAAGCAGTTCACTAGTTTGAATGAAAAACTTGATGGCATAAAGACTGATTTGGCAAAATGCACCAGCGATATTCAGAGTCTCCGAAGTGACCACAGTAGCCTTAGCAAGAGGATGGATGATGCAGAGAAGATCACGGCGGACAACAAGGCTAATCTCAAGCTAAGTTAGCCGATATGGAGGACCGCAGCCGGGCGTGATAACCTGCGCATCATGGGAATAGCCGAGGGAAGCGAGGGCTCCAGCGCCGTCCAATACATCACCTCCAACATCCCTAAATGGTTCCCTGACCTGAGCGAAGACAGGATTGAAATCATGAGGGCACATCGGGTCCCTCTTCCTCGTAATGCTAACGCCAACAGTCCGCGGACCCTCATTTGCAAACTACTACGCTTCACTGACCGTGAGAGGATCCTCAAAGCAGCTCGGCACACACCTCTTACAATCGGGGATAGAGCCGTCCGCTTCTCCGCTGATTACAGCCAATACACCATCGCACAGCGCCCGACTCTTCTCCGTGCCATGGACATCGCTAAGACACGAGGTTTCCAAGCTTCCTCCTCTACCCAGCCAGGCTCAAGGTGTCTCGTGGGAACATACAGCGTGTTTTTGGCTCACATGAAGAGGCAGAGGATTTTCTCAATCAGCAGCCGAGGCCGGGACCGGGATGTGTGAAAGTGCTCCAGTGATTCGCCTCGATCCCGGGACTCGTTACAGGTTGAGTAGCTACCACCGATAAATAACAGTAGGCATGACTAGTCTACCTGTTTTAAATTTTTTTTTTTTTTTTTATCTATTATTTGGTCACAGCCTGCAACAAATGAGAACTTTATAGAACTTATTGAACTTTGTCAAAATGACCTAAAGAGTCCCAGCAATAATATGTCAGAGTGAAATGTTGATTCATATTAATGTTATGGGTTAGTTATTTAAGCGGCCTGTTGAGGCACTGTTATGGTTCCAAGAGGAGGGGAGATGCATCTGTTTGATAGCCTCCTTTCTCAGTGTCAGGTGTCTATATCTCTTTGGGGTTTTATGAGAGGTTTTGTTTTTGTTTTTAAATGTCACATGTTCCTTGGTGGCTTTTCTGGGTATTTTTTTTTTTTTTTTTTTTGGCGACAATGTACAAGGGGTGAATGATTCTCATTTTCTTTATAATGTTGATACTTTGATTACTTGGTTTAATTTACTTGGGTTGTTCATCCTTAAAGAATGGTCAGACTTACTTATTGTTGCTCTACTTTCACAGCCATATATTCATCTATTATGACAAAGTTACAATTAGCCAGCTGGAATGTGAATGGCTTAAATAATCCTGCCAAGCGTGCAGCATGCTTAGATTATTTTCATAGAAAGAGAGTTGACATTGCTTTTGTTACAGAGTCACATCTTCAGACAGTTGATGTTCATCGTTTCACTAATAAGCACTATTGTTTGGTGGCATCAGCCTCACACGATTCTAAATCCCGTGGGTCTCTTATTGTGGCTAAACGCTCCCTGTCTATGAATATTCTAGAGAAATATGGCAGCACTGACGGGAGGGTTTCTCTGGTCAAAACCATAATTGCCGGACAACGGTTAGCATTCTTGTCAGTTTACGCCTAACCCCTTTGATAAAGATTTTTCCAGCACTTATCAGAGATACTGTCTGAGTTGCAAGACTTTGCTTTGATTGTGGGTGGTGACATGAATGCAGTTTTGGACCCTGCCCTAGACCGCTCATATCTTCAGGACCAGCATTCCCATGCCCAAAAGTCAGCCACGGCCCTTCTCTCACGCTTGATATCAGATTTTAACCTGTTGGATACTTTCAGAGTTGTTAATCCCACAGTCCAACGGTATAGTTTTTTCTCTAACAGGCATAAAACGTACTCAATGTGATAGACCATATATTTGTCTCCCCAGATATTTTTGAAATCCACACTGCAATATTATCTCCTTGTCCATTATCTGACCACTCGGTTGTATTGGTTGAACTCACCCTAAATAACACACCCTCAAGAGCTCCACGCTTGGCGTTTCAATACAACTCTTTTGAATAATACTGGATTCCGTTCATATTTTAGGGCTGAACTTGATACATTTTGCAACTGAGAATGCTGGTTCAGTTGACGACTCACCGTATTTTTTGGTACGCTCTGAAGGGATTTATTAGGAATACTTCAATATCTTTTGCATCCCATCTCAATAGATCACGGTTAGGCAAAATTAGCAAAATGGAAGCTAATCTCACAGAAATGGTTGAACAGCAGCAGCTATCTTTCTCACAAACCAGGGAACAGAATATCCAGAGTTTACGTTCAGAACTAAACTCCCTTCTCAGAAGGCGAGCTGAATTCCTGATTCGGAAGACCAGACGTGAACTATTATTTTAACGGCCCTAGACCCAGCGACCTCTTAGCTCTTAGATTGAAACAGGATGAAAAATTTATAACTCTACCAGCCATAAAGCCGATTAATTCTTCTGATTTTATTACCGACCCTAAAGCAATTAATTCTGAATTTGTAAATTTTACTCTGACCTATATGCTTCAGAAATTAATTTAGACAGGGATAAATGCAGTACATTTTTACAGAATTTGGACCTTCCATCCCTGGATCATGAGGAATCTAGCCTGCTGCAGGCTCCGATAACCTTAGAGGAATTGAAGGATGCTATGCAAAAGATGAGAAGGGGGAGATCACCAGGTTGGGATGGCATACCTCCCGAGTTCTACCTAAGCTTTTGGGACGTTCTAGGTCACTTTATGTTAGCTATGATAAACACTTCCATTAGTGAAGGCTGCTTTCATAAGGATGCTAATTCTGCCATCATAACTGTCCTTCCAAAACCCAACAAAGACCTCACTTTGTGTGGTAGTTATAGACCACTGTCACTCCTCAATGCTGACATTAAAATATATGCCAAAGACTCTAGCCACTCGTATCGACACTTCTATGACTAAACTTGTTCACCACGACCAATCCGGGTTCATAAAGGCGCGCCAGGCAGCAGACAATATGCGCGAGATTGCTTCACGCTCTGCACTTCTCCGGGGGATATTCCCTCCTCATGCGCAGTCTTATCACTAGACGCGGAGAAGGGTTTTGATAGGCTGGAGTGGGAGTATCTCTGGATGGTGCTAGACCAGTTTGGCTTAGGTCCAAGTTTCATTAACATGGTAAAAGTTCTGTATTCCAACCCGTCAGCTATGGTCATGACTGCAAATATTATTTCACCCTCTTTTAAAATTGCAAGGGGTTCGAGACAGGGATGCCCGCTTTGCCTCTCCTATTCGCTCTCTCACTTGAGCCACTTGCCCAAATGATAAGGCGACATCCACTTATCTCCCCTATAGAGTTTTGTAACACGTCCCACCGTATCTCCTTATTTGCTGATGATATTCTTTTGTATATGGATAAGGTTTCAACTTCTGTGCCACACGTGCTGGGCGCATTTGAGGAATTCAGTGGTCTTTCAGGCTACCGAATGAACTGGTCCAAGTCCTCATTAATGGCACTCAATTCATATCTTGACCCAGCTACTCTGCCTGCCCATATTATTCCCATTGTTAAGTCATTTAAATACCTAGGAATAGATATCTTCCCTTCTTTATACTTAGTTGTCACCAAGAACTTCCAGGGTATTTTGAATAGAATAGAAGTAGACATGGATAGATGGTCTCTTCTTCCACATTCTATGCAAGCACGTGTCTCTATTGTTAAAATGGATGTTTTGCCCAGGGTGAATTTTTTCTCAAGTATGCTGCCACTCTCACCACCCAAGGGTTATTGGGACAGGATTCATGGGCTTGTAACAAAGTTTATCTGGAAAGGCAAGCGTCCCCGCTTAAAACTTACCACTCTGCAGCGTGGCAGGAAGATGGAGGTTTAGCTGTCCCCAACTTTAAGTTTTATTTTTGGGCATATGTATTGCGCCCATTATCAGCCTGGCTTGATCCTCTAATATTTCAGTGTCTTGGCGAGCAATAGAAGAAAATTTGGCTGCCTCATTGTCTCCAAGACCTGGTTCATTCTAGTTTATCTCCAAAACATGCTAAAGCTAAGTTAGGCCCTATTTTATCCTCTCTTCTCTCAGTATGGCTCTTGGTGGAGAAAGCTACAAGCTCACATTTAAAGTGGCACACCCACAGTCCTGTTTTTCACAACTTTGCTCTTTTAATTGGAAAGGTACCATTTTCTTATCACCAGTGGAGGAGCAAAGGCATACATGTTTTGTCTGACATTTGTAATAATGAAGGTCTCAGATCGTTTACTGACCTACGAGCAACCTACAACCTACCAGGGTTTTCATTCTTTCTTTACTTACAACTTGGTCTTCCATGCACCTATGGTGTCCCTTTGGGCCACCTCTAGACGATACATGAGCTCCATACTATAGTGGATGTGGGTGCAAGGACAAGAGGCTTAGTCTCAATACTGTATAAACGGTTAGTAAGAGCAGCGCCGCAAGCCCCTTGCTATTCATCAGGTTTGGGAGAGAGACCTCGAGTTCTCGGATGGGGTTATTGACTGGATGAGAGTTTGGGATAATCTGGAGGCCACATCCAAAAACCCCAATCATAGGTTGATACATTTTAATTTATTACATAGACTGTACCTCACCCCAAGGAAACATCACCTCATGAAACTTGTACCCTCTCCAACTTGTGATCTTTGCTCACTAGGTCAAATGGGCTCTTTTTTGCATATGTACTGGGAGTGCCCAGGAGTGGTCGATTTTGGAAACTGGTGACATCTTGGTTCCCTTGTCAGACCTAATTGGTGAAAAATGTACCCTATTGTCCGGAAATTATTGCTCCTAAATGATACTTCATCATTGGATCTATCAGCTCTTATATCCCGGGTTTTGTTTGCTGGCCTTACAGCAGCCAACAAAAGATGTTTAGCAGACTTCCAGTGGAAACCCTCCACACACCCCTCACCAAGACACAATGGTTGCTGTCATATCTGGACATTCTTTACATGGAACAAATCAGTCGCCAGGGATGCATGGGGGCAAAGCGTTAAGACTGTCCAAATGTGGTCGCCTGCAATATCTTGAGGTGAAAATGTTGGACTGACGTATTTGCTGGCTTGCACCTCCCCTTTTCTTGTTTTTATTTTGATGTGATGAGATGTACAACCTGTGATATTCTGTAATGATGGTGTAATCAAAGTAACATGTGAGAACTATCCAGGGAAGGAGGAACATTGTCGCCCAGAATGGGTGGGGGCAGGGTGGGTTTAAGGGGCTTTATTTTTACTGTGTTTATAATTGTGTACTTGTGACCCAAAAAGCTTTTTTTTCAAAATAAACAGTTGATAAAAAAAAAAAAAAAAAAAAGAGGTACAAGAAAGAGCTGGAAAAAAATGCCTCCAGACAATTTCTGAACGACAGCCCCCCAGACTCCAGATGTCTCCGGCTTTGACAGATGACCAACTCCCCAGCCCAAACCAGTGCTACAGCCCAGGGGAGCTAAAATGACAGGATTGCACAATCCTATAATAAGGTGTTATTGCTTTTATATCTCCAGCACTCACCCAATCATACCTATCAATCACTCTCTCATCACTTGCTGCCCTCTCCATCCACTGTCATTCCTTTCTTTTTCCACTTCCAAAATACCACTTCCAGTGTTACTTCTGACGACTCATCATGCTAAACAGACAAGAGAAGAAAGAGGAGGGAAGAAAAGACTGAAAGACAAAACTCTGGATAAAGCTAAGAGGACAAACCAGAGTGAACATCGGTGGAGACACTGAGACATCTGAAGGGACTGAAAAGTGATGCAGAAGTTACTTTCAGTCCTGTTGGACAGGTAATTATTTGTTTAGCTTTAGGGAGGAGTTATTTTCATGAAATATGTAATGTTTGCTAACTTAGCTACTGTTGTAGCACGTATTAGCCTGATGCTAACGTTAGCTTCTCTGTGGGTGTAAGCTGGTCGTATAGGTGTGGCTTGTATTGAAGAGGTTATAGGGATATGACATTTTGACCATATTGCACAGTCATAATCAATACTGTCTGCATTATAAAGGTGGGACAAAATGATATATTACAATTTTTGAACGGACGCTTTTACAGCTGTGGTGATGTAGTATAACAGCTCTCCTCTCCCTGCTGAATGCTACTGTTCAAGTTTGAAGGGGTGGAGCTTTGGACGGAGTAACTGATGGGAGGAGAGTGTGGAGGTAAGGGAGGTTGAGAGGAGGTGCTACTTTCAAATCTTGCTAGCTCTTTCAACTCATGAATTGTAGCTTTAATAAATTAATTATCAATTATCAATAATTAACAAAACTATTAATTATTAATCAGCTGATTGTTCGTTGAATCAGGGGAACCATCTCTCTTTTTATCAAAGGTTTAAGCTTATTTGATCGATCAGTCCGACATCATAAGATCAGTAAAACTCTGAATCAGGAATTTTATGCATTTGCTTCATATATGTGTGTGTGTGTGTGTGTGTGTGTGTGTGTGTAGTGTCAAGGGAAGGAGTTAATTTTTCTAGAGGTAATTCACTGTTACTGTTAAAAATTAAGTGGATATTTTAGTTTGATTGACACCAACTCAAGAATCAGAAAAAGGGTCAAGCTAGTCCTACTTTGTGCAGGTTTTCCTGGTTCCAGGCAGGTCCAGAAGGCAGCTTAGTGGGCTCTGGTGCTTCTCAATTCACAGTCCAGACTAGAGGTTAAGACTGTCGGCAGGGTGGAACGAGAGCGAGGCTGGGTTGTCGCTGATCAGCTGGCCTATTGGTCACCGAGAGACTTAGATCGCACATTGTGGCGATGGCTGGGACGCTGACTGGCTTTAGATGGCAGATGGTGTCGAGTAAATTATTCAGAGATAATACATTCATTAAATTTCTGTTGGCCAGAAGGGTACTCGCCTTAACGTTAATTCCAAATAAAAGAAATGAAAACATTGAAATGAAAAAGCACTGTTGCTTTAGACTGAACTTGACTGATCAGATGTTAGTAAAATTAACAATGAGACATAACCAAATAACAGAGAGCGAGAATAAAAAGAACTAATGAGACATAGATGAAGACCGAAAACGAAAGACAACAGCTAAAAGACAACGCTGAAGTCTGGAGATTTTTGGTTTTCTATTATTCTTGAGAAGTGGTGGAATTGGGAGGAGTTAAACGATCCTTCCTCTCTTTTCACTTTTAATTCATATGTAAGTGAATTGAATATAATCTACTAGTTAACTTATGAATCACATATTCACTTCCACTATAAACCAAACAAATTATGACCTTAGTGTTAAGCACATTGATGAGACATTTGATAATCACCAGTTTCAGCAAATGTTATAAGCAGATTATTATCACATAACTTTAAGATGTAATGCATCTCATGATGTAGTTACCAAACTAAACAAGATTAAACAGGATTAATTCAACCATGCTAACAAAAGAAAACAATAGATTATAATTACTAAGTTATTAACTTTGGAAACACAGCTTTGTGCATAAAGTTCACAGATGAAATATCAAAAGATTATATGGAAGATTTACCTTCATTTTGTCCACTAGATGGCAATGTGGCTCCATGATAGAATTTATCTTAAAACAACTCACTTGTAACTCAGTGACACATACTGCTTCAGGGGGTCAAAAAGGACTCCAAAATTCATCTTTTTCATTTGAGGACTAATTTTTTATCCAACTCATATCATGTTTAGATACTCATAACCTTTTATTTTACATTACATAGAGAACTTCATCCACAAAATCTGGAGTGTTTTCACATCTGTGAGCCAGTTTATGGCTTTCTTCTTTTTCATCTCTGGGGTCCAAACACATCACAGATAAGAGCGATGGAGGTGTGGAGGTCAATGTGTGTGTGTGTGTGTGTGTGTGTTTGTGTGTGAGAGAGAGAGAGAGAGAGAGAGATTTGGGAGAAGAAAACATATAAAGTTGCAATTCAATTGTAAGGAATGTGTTATTGAATTGAAGAATTATTTGATATTCTGTAATACATGCAGGTACAAAAAGAGAAAGGAGAAGGGACTTTTTAAAGTCTATCTGGAGAGCTGAACTGCTAAACAGCAAAAAAAACAACTGAGCAAAGTGGAATGAAAACTCAAAGAGGTACAAGAAGAAGCAAAAAAATGCCTCCAGACAATTCTGAATTTGACAGCCCCCATCTGATGTCTCCGGCACAGATGACCAACTCCTACAGCCCAGACCAGTGCTACAGCCCAGGGATCTAAAATGACAGGATTGCACAATCCTATAATAAGGTGTTATTGCTTTTATATCTCAGCACTCACCTAATCAACCTATCAATCACTCACTTGCTGCCCCTCTCCATCACTGTCATTCCTTTCTTTTTCACTCACTCACTGACTCACTTTCTTACTCAGTCACTCACTCACTCTCTGACTCACCCAGTCAGTCACACTTTGTCTTACTCAATCACTGTCTCACTCTCTTCCAGGAGGACACGCCATCAACCTGGAGGAACTCAGACCATTAGTGATGCAAACATAATCACCCTCTGGTCCAATGACATCAACACCTAAAAAAAGAACAATGTCCACAAAAGGAAAAACTCAAGCTAACTAAAACTGAAGATCACACTGACAAAGCTCTAGTGAAGAAGAAAAACAAGGAGCTCTGGACAATCTGAGAAAAAATAAAAACGTCTTGAACTAAAGAATGCAGGGCTGCATCAGACACAAAGGAAGTTGGCAGACAAAGGAAGGTTACACAGAACAGATGCCACAACATGAGAAGGCAGATCCATACATTCCTTCACAGAGATGACATCACTGACCGTGATCAATGGAAAACTGGAGAAATCAGGAGAAATGGTGCAATCTTTAGGAAGAGGTCACTGACTGACACACTAGAGAATCTCCCACAAGGGTCTTTCTGAGTGAAAATCCCTCTATGAAGATTTCCTCACAGTTCTGCAAGCATCGTCCATTCTGGATTGTAGAGCCCAAAAGTACAGGAAAGTGGAGACTTGTGCCTGCAAACTACATGAAAACTTTCACATCCAAAGTGAAGAAGCTGCAGCAGCTTGGATTAATAGATTCCAATAAGTCGGGCAGACCTGGTCACATTAACTGTGTGTGACTTGAGCAACATCAACTGCAGCGATAATCGCTGCAACACCTGCAAAGACAGCCCATTGCCAGTTGTGATGGACCCAGCCACAAAGAACAACATCGTGAGATGAAATGAGTGGGTGACAAACACATCACCATACTGGAAAAATCTCCTGATGGTACTGAGGTTGAAGGCAAGCACACCACTCTGAAACGAAGCGGCCAGCCTAGAAAACTGGTGGAGCAAACATAGAACGACCTGCCACGCTTTCAAGGTTCACCTTCTTCAACATAGCACACCAGTTCAGAGAGATCAGGCGGCTGAAAAGAGAGTTTGGTGAAGATGAAGGAGTTGTACATTTTGACTACAGTGAAAATTACAACTGTAGGTGGAGCAAGTGTAATAAAGGATACTCACTTTGGTGGAGGTCACAAACAGGTTACTTGCATACTGGTGTCCTGTATGTGAGTGAGGGACAGCCGGAAGCCTTTGCCATGGTATCCAGCAGTCTAAAGCACGATGCTGTAGCGACGGCACACCTTGATCCAGTGTGGCAGCATATAAAATCCAGTCACCCCACAGTAAAACATGTCCACCTGGTGTCTGATGGGCCAACTTCCCAATACCACAACAAGGTTTTTGTCATGAGCAACAACTTTTTAGACTGATATTGATTGGTCAGAATTTTATAAATCCATCAGTAAAAATATGAGAAAGACAAAAATACTTATATTTACACTCACTCACTGTCACTCACTTTCTGACTCACTCTCAACATTCAACCTCTCTATCTTTCTCTCCTGCCATCCCCAGGTCTCCTTCTATTTGGCATCCACAGTGCCTTTCATAAAGGGCTTCAAGTCTGTGACCTGGAATTTTACAGAGGCATCAATAACGGGAAAGGTGCTCCAGACGGCGCTGGAGGAGCACTGAAAAATCTTGCCGACAGGCTGGTAGCCTATGGAACGGACATACCTGATGCTGAAGCCTTGCTGCACAACCTGTCAGAGCAGAGTTCAGTGAAACCTTCAAGGTGACTGAAGAGGACATTGGAAACATTTGAGAGTTAATGCCCCCATCACTGAAGACAGTGGAGGGCACTCTGAAAGTACATCAGGTAAGGTATCACCAGTAAACAATCAGATTATGATGATTCCCATTATGTTCACTGAATAAACGTGCAACGTTACTCTATATATTTTTCTGTTGTTTTTTTCAGCTTATTGCAACAGAACCAGAGGAAGATCAGAGTGAGGGATGTCTCATGCTTCTGTAAGCCTGCATGTGATTGCTATGCTCCAAAAGAAGTCATTCTCAAAAGAAGAGACGGGAAAATAGGGATTCTATTGGAGTTGGGCAATGGGTGCTCGTTAAGTATGACGGATGCCTGTATCCTGGTATTGTAACACAGTTAGGAATGTGTAGCCTGTTAAGTGACGCCAAGGTTTAAAGATTATTACATTGTAATGAGATGGTAATTTTCTCTTCACACCATGTCACGTTTGCCACAGTCTCCTGTGGCAGAGTGTGATGCTCTCCCGGGCCAAGCTGTCCCGGCTGGTGTTCCTGACCTGCTTTGGCCGGGAGAGCATTACACTCTGTGGTGTGAGAGGCTGTGGCATGACACAGTGCTTCTCCCACCCAGCAGTAGAAATGTGTTATTGTTGTTTTTGTAGGTTGATGCTTTTTTTAACGTGGTTTATCCATTCGCCTGAAGCATCATTGTTCATTGCTTGAGCTATTGTAGGCCTGCTCACTTTCGCACTGAGTGTGATTTCTTTTTCATCTTCTCTAGATCGCGTAGGGTGATGAATAATATGAAGCAGACACCATGGAGTCCACAGGTGGAATTGGTTCTACACCCTCTACTAGGGAATCCAGGGACAAAGTGTGGTACTTCAAAGAAAACATCCTTGACCTGATCCCTGAGCCTATGCCAACTACATCGTCAGCCAGGCACTTCAGTGTTGTTTGAAGAGATTTGGGTAAAACATAAATGAGGGAGGGTTGAAAGTGGGGAGTGAGGGTTGGAAAGTTATTGATTGTTTGATTATTGTATTTGATTATTGTATTGTATTGATTCTTGTTACATTGTATTGATGTTGGTTCTGTTATACATCTTCTAAATAGAAGATGCTCTTAATGAATTGAAAAATGAAATTGAAAATGTTATTGTATACATTGCATCGATTGTGGTTACATTAAACCTTCTGTTATGAATTGCTCTTGATTCATTGTTTTTGTAAAGTCCAAGCTTATTTTCTCATTACCCAAGACAATCTTAATCATTCAGCAGTTCTAATATAGCCTTACATGATAAATAGTGAAAAAAAGATTGAGACCGTAGCCTAATTTGTGAATACTTTAAAAACATGGCTTCTGTGTATGAATACCATGTGAGGTCATTACAGGCACAAAATTTTTCATTACTGTAACAGCTTTCCATTACCGTCACATTTGCTGTATATGGAAATATTTGGATGGGCAAGAGTGATAACCTAAATTTTATTTTTGTACAGAGCTATTTGTCAAGTCTTTTTCAGATTACTGAATTGACATTTTTTTTATTTATTTGTGAAATTTACACTACAGGAAAGATTTGCAAGGGTGTAAAATGTAATTTTGTTACGGTAATGAACATAATAGCTAAAATTATTGTATCAATAAAAATTATGAATGTTTATACTATGTGGTTATTCTGAACTCATTAATAGAACATGCATGAAAAAACAAAAGGTCTACCTTTCATACATATTCAGTAATCATCAATTGAAAATGTGTGATGGTAATGAACTTATTCAGGTCAATGACTATTATAAACATTCCAAAATGTGTGTTAAAAACATGTATTGATCCTCTATTTTAATTGAGACAGTTGAGGACTTGTCTGCTACCAATGAGAGAGGTAATGAGAGTAAATTGACTCCCAAATTGTTTTTGCAAAAGTGAGGACAGTTTCAGTGAGAATCACCCAGCTGGGATAGACTCCAGCCCCCAAATACAGCTTATACATGTTGATGTATTTCAGCATTAATACTCAATAATATAATATATGATACAATATGAACTGGTGCAGGTACTTTAAAATTTGAGAAATTTTAAAGAATATGGCAATATTGAAAGCTAATAGATTATTGGTGAAATGTGTTTTTAGTAACACACATAATAGCTGGTTAATGAGTGCTTGCTTATGTATTTATTGTACTTGCACTTAGTATGCCGATACTTTGATGGATCCAGCTAGTCTAAAAGTTTTGTCTCTACTTTCTCAGGTGAAATGAGCAGCTGGCATCTCTTCTGTTAAATACTTCAGTTGTGTTCGCTTCTATTCTCTAATCTGCTTTGATCTATTAATTCTTAATCTGCTTTTGATCCTGTATTTCAATCTGTTTGATCTGTGTTCTAATCTGCTTTTGATCTGAATTTTAATCTACTTTGATCTGTATTCTAATCTACTTTGATCTCAATTCTATTTCACCTGCCTTTGATCTGTGTTCCAACCTGCTTTGATCTGTATTCTAATCTGCTTTGATTTGTATTCTAATCTGCTTTGATTTGTATCTCTAATCTGCTTTTGTTCTGTATTCCCACCTGCTTTGATCTAGTATCACAAATTTTCTTATTATCATTTCCATATTCGGGTTACTCCGGCAACTTTATAAAATGTAAGTATTGTCAAAACTCATTAGGTGCATTTTACACATTAATGTATCTTAATGCATAATGTATGTATACACACACACACACACACACACACACACATCAGTCTAGTGTCCAGTGACCAGTCCAGTTAACAACAGACAGTAGAGTCTGAGCAGGTCAAGGTTTACCCAGACATGCAGTGTAAATTAAACTCTGCAGCAGGTTAAACTGTAGAAAAGCTTGAATCTCTGCTTGCAGGAGGGAATTTTCCAGAGTGGCGCTAACAGATCTGGTAAGTAACTCCAATTATCTACATGTTAACATCTTTAGTCAAGTTTTTTTTTTCAATCTAAACATGGTTTTCATAGTTTTATTGTTGTCGTTGAGAGAGGTTATAAGATAAAATTCTTCTGTTCAATGATATTATCGAGTCAGTAGTTGCTAATGCCAGCTCTCATTGAGAGCAAGATGATCTATGTTAGCTATATTATTTCTGAAGGCTGCTGACTGAGATAAGAATACAGGTTGGTGTCAAATAAATGCAAAGATCAAATTATTCTGTAAGGAAGGCAAATTGTATATTTATATAATTGTATATGTACATGATTATTGTATCTGTGTTTATACAGCTAAGTTGACAAGGAAGGCTAAACATGAAAAAGATATGGTCTACATGTAGCTGTATAGATCTGAGCATGTCTCAACCTGATAGCAATTTGAAGCATTTGAAGACCATGATTCAGCCATATTAACTATGCTTCTGGGCTTTCATAGTAATCAAAGCAAGTTAAAATCAGAACAGACCAATAGCTGAGTAAGTAGGCCAAGGGTTATGGTACACAAAATGATGCTTGTTGCTTTACTATTATAATTTCACTCAGAAGCTAACTGCAGCAATGGTTCATAAAGTGGCAGCAACAATGCGGAGGGTGGAAAATATTCTACATTGTACTACATCATTTTAGGTTTAAAGACATGGCTGTAATGTCCAACATTGAGCAATCAATGCAGTGACAATAAAAATTGTGGTGTAAACCCATGCGTTAAAGTGTTGAGTTAGGTATGCATTATGGGCTGTACCGATGTATGCACACCAGGGGAACTTCTAGTCCCTAGACATATAGGCCACTGTATGGGCCGCTTGTGTCATAAAGGGATGCACAGTTTTCTCAGTAAAGCGTATGAACCGCCCCTCCTGTCGCCCAGTATTTATTTGAGTCACACAACATGGTGTCAGGAAGCGGAGACTTTCACGACCTGGCAGGCACGAGACACAGGCGTGGCACCCGATTTAATACAAAAAGCGAAAGCAAGCAGGGATGACGGCAAAGAGCAAATCCAGCAGGCACGAGTACCAGCTCAGCGGCAGCGCCAGGCGACAACGTGGATGCAGCGCTGTTCCAGGAAGGGCAAGGAGCTAATGTTAATGCTGTTCCAAGCCAAGGAGCGACTAATGTGCCACTCATGGGCAAGGTGAAGCGTGAATTGGAGAGGTGATGGAGAATCTGGGCGCCATCAGCCGCATCGAGGCGCCAACCGAGTGGTGTTGCTGACATGGTGGTGGCTCCTAAGAAAAACAATGAGGTGAGAATATGTGTGGATGTCACTCGTGAACGAGGTCAGTGTGCAGAAAGAAGTCTATGCTTGCCATCTGTTGAACACACCTAGGCATGTGCTGGACAGGGGCCAAAGTACTTCTCCAGCCTCGAAGCGTAAACATGGGGCTTGGCAGATCACCACTCTCAAAAAGAGTCAGCTCTGCACACTACCTTCATCCTGCGCCATTCGGCTGCTACTACTTCAACAGGCTTCCCTTCTGAGTCAGCTCTATGCCAGGAGCACTTCCAGAACACAGGATGACAACGGAGGTCGCCACAGGTCTGGAAGGCGTTGGTCTGCCATAAATGACGACATCCTCATCTGGGGGGACACGAATGAACAGCACCACACCTGAGTGCATGCAGTCCTGGAGCGAGCGGAGAAAGGCAGTGTCACGCTAAGCTTATGGCCAAGTGCGAGTTCGAGGAGACAGGAGGTAAAGTTCCTAGGGCATAATATCTCAGCAGAGGGGTGAAACCAGACTCCAGACAAAACAAAAAGCTGTCCAAGACATGAGAGAATCATCGGGCGGTAGCGAACCATCGTGAGCTTTCTTGGAATGGTGAACCAGCTTCAGGGAAATTCATCCTCAACTCTGTCTGGAGAAGGACAAGCCACTGAGCCCCTCCTCTCGAGAAAGAGCATGCAGGTGCTGGGGTCCACCACCAGCAACGCCGCATTCCGCAGTCTCAAGCATCAACCCTCCTCTGCGCCATAGTCCTCCAGCTATGCGACCCAAACAGCCTAGCTCATGGTATCAGCTGACCTTACTCATCTTATGGGCTGGAACATTACTGCTTTTGCAAGAAGAAAGGCAGAGGGATGGCTACCTGTCAGCAGTGCAGCTTCCAGGTCACGGATTGGCACAGAACACAGCCGATGCAGCCCAGCTGGAGAAAGAAGCACTAGCACTCACATGGGCTCACCAGAGGTTCAGTGATTTCATTCTGGGATCACACTTTGAGCTGAAACTGACCACAAACCTCTAGTGAGCCTGCTTGGAGGCCAGGCTCTGGATACATCGCCACCACGGATACAGAGATTCAGACGCGCCTAATGAGGCTGCTCCTTCACAATCTTCCACACACCGGGAAAAAGCCTCACCTGAGCTGACACACTCTCACGCTCCCCACTGACAAATGCAGTGACTAGAAGTGACAACCACCTGATGGAGGACACCAACATCTACGTTGAATCGTGCTGGAGAACCTCCCACTAGCTTACAGATACCTGACGGAATTGGGCGGAACAGCTAAGCAGGGCTGACAGTGTCTCGCGCACAGGTCATGAGGTACTATTGTGTAGATGGCTGGCCAGACAGGAATCAGCTACAGGGAGGTCGCCAAGCACTACTGGCACGAGAGAATTGGCCTGAGCGTGCAAACACGGACTACCTCATGCGTGGTTTCCAAGGTTAGTGATACCTGCTGCAATGAGAGACACTGTGTTAGATAAATACACGAGGGGCACCAAGGGGTAGTGAAATGGTGGAGAGGGCCACCCAAGCTGTATGGTGGCCTGGGCTTAGCAACCAGATCAGGAGAACTTATACTCAAATGCAGAGAATGCATCAGGCGAGGGTCAATCCAAGGGAAAGCCTTTGATGCCAACCAAACCACCCTGATAGGCCATGGCAAAAAAGCTAGGTGCAGACCTTTTTCTTATGTTGAATAGATAAATTCGATTTAGCAGTAGTTTGATTACTTCTCTCGTTATGTTGAGATAGCCCAGCTCAGCCCAACAAGATCTGCAAATGTCATAGTTCATCTCTAAATCAATGTTTGCAACATCACGGCATTCCTGAGACTCTCATTAGTGATAATGGGCCACAATTCTCTAGACGCAGATGAAAAGCGCGCCAGTGACTATTGTTTGAGCATATGCCAGCAGCCAATATCCCCAGAGTAACGGCGGCGGAGCGCGCCGTTCAAACAGTCAGAACCTGCTTAAGAAAGGCAGTGATCCGCTCTGTTGTCCTACAGAGCAGCCCCTGAGCTTAGCGGCTACAGCCCTGCTGAACTGCTCATGGGGCGGCGCCGTACTACACTGCCTATCCTGCCAGAGAGGTTGCAGCCCGGCATACAGACCTTCGTCTTCAGCAGAAGGAGAGGGAGAAGAAGGCGGGCAGACACACAACACTACAACAGCAGACACCGAGCACGAGACCTGGGTAAGCTGTCACCAGGAGAGCGGCGTCTGGATCTCTGATACGACTGAGCCAGGTATTGTAACATCACTTTGGCGCTTTACGATCTTACCTGGTCACAGGACCGCAGGGGGACACTGTGTGAACCGTTCCACCTGATTCCTATACCAGAGCTGGGGTCAGAGTGTGAGCAGCAGCCACCCAAGGCAGATAGAGAAGAGACTCCTACAACAGTCACACCGACTGTGAGCTCACCTCATGTCACAAGAACCAGGTGTGGCAGAGAAATAAAGAAACCAGACAGGCTTGACTTGTGAAAAGAATAAACTGTGAAAAGAGGAATACTTACCTGTGAAAAAAAACAAAAAAAAACGAATGACATGGAAAAAAAAAAAAAGGATTTGTTTGATGTAAAACATGCTGTTTATGTTATGTCAGTTATGTGGCTGAATGTTAAATGTTGTTTATGCAGTAGACAGACCACACTGTTATAAAATGTTGGAACTTTTATCTAGTAAAAGAAAAGGAAACTCCATAAGTTTAAGGAATATGTTGGTTATAGTGATTTCATGTTCATGACAGTAGGCTTGAAAGAGTAATCATTTTTATCTTCAACTTTCAGTAAGGGGGATGTGGTGTAAACCCATGCGTTTGTGTGTTGGACCAGCTATGCATTATGGGCTGTACCGATGTATGCCACTAGGGGGAACTCTAGTCCCTAGATAAATTTCACCAATAAAAAAAAATCACTTCAGAGTTTTAAGTCTACATAGCATAGACTACACAGTAGTACACATACTACTTAGTATGGCAATTCATTGCTACTGTATTCACTCCACATAAACAATGCGCACATGGCTAATTAATATGGTAATTTATTCACATGTAGACTTCTGCTGATAATACTCCTCAACTTGAAGTTGAGAGAGCCAGAGAGAGAGCCAGAGAGAGAGAGAGAGAGAATCACTGCGTGAGGTAGGTAACGTTAGCCAACAACAACTTGTTAAATATATTATTTTAACTTTGATTTGACTCGAACTGTAACTCCTAGATGGATATCAGAAAGTTATTAAGCCATGCAGTAGGGACAAATCAGCGAGGAATGAGAGAGGTAAGTGAAGTCCTCCTAGCTAGCTAGACAACATAAGTTTGTCTTAAGTTAATGCTAAGTTAGCTAACGCTATTCCTTGTATCAAGACAACGATATCCATTTGCTGTACGAGCTGTGCAGAGAATTTCCAGTGAGTTTCCTCAGCATGAAACATAATGTTGGTTATGGTCTGATGGTTCTGCTCAGGACCTCTGCATCAATGATGATTTTTTTAGGAAGCTTGTGTTAGTTGACAGATACAGCCTATGGATGGTGCAGTGGTTCTCATCTGAAATGGTCAAATTTTAAACCATTCAAGTTTTTTTCACAGAAAAATAGCACAGTAGACTTGTCTTGTTAAGTGGTTTGCCTTTGACGAAAATAATCTTGTTTTGTCACCAGAAAAATGGCTACAGCTAAAGCATGTGGTTTTGTTGCCAGAAAAAATAGTCAAATTTCTCTATTTGTCACCAGAAACATGGCTACAGATATCAGGTTTTGTTGCCCCAATTACATTTTTTTTATATATAAATTTCCATGTCTGTCCAGACAAAGTGGAACAGCAGTGTGCAGGAAGAGGTGAGGGAGAGAAAGATGACGAGCAAGAGCAGAGGTGAGTTGACTATCATTGAATGATGTCCCAATCATGTTTTTTTTTTCTTTTTTTTTTTTGCCTCTGAGTCATTTGATTTTGAATATTGATGGCAGAAATACAAAACTTCCCATATGAGGAAAAAACAGAAAACAGTTTTTTGAAAAACAAAAAACCTGTCAGTTTCTTATAGAAAGCTTTTTGTTCAGGTGACTTTTTTGTCACAAGGAAGGGTGGGATAACAGAACAGCTTTCACTCTTCTTATAATCCCATATGAAAACTGAAGACTATAAAAAAATGCAGATAGGAGACTTTGAGCTATGTACATATTTGTACAGCAATAAACAGTAATATTTTCATGTTACTTCAGACTAAGTGGAGAGGAGTACAGAGGCAGAGAGATGAGAGACAACAACATAGTCTGATATGACTGAATAGTTTAAAAAAACTATTTTTTTTTATATATATAAATAAGTGCTGAATATGTTTTTTTCTCACACACTTTGCATGCTCGTGAATTCTTTGAGCCCCAGGTGTGCCCCAGTACAGTATTAGGTCTAGTGACGCCCCTGGTGTCATAGTTTTCATTGTTTGCAGTTAGACTGAGACTAAAAAGATGATCAACACTGAGTTGAACAAGTTCAAAGTTTGCATGTCCTTTGATTTGTTGGAGCGGTACTACATGTTCCTCATTTTCGAGGAAGGGCACATTTCAGTCCTTTTGTTTCTTTGTCTTTGCTCTATTGTCACTCAAACAACACATACTGCAACAGAATCACCCTACAGTAGTGAAGCTTCATGAAGCACTTGTGATATTTTTTGACCTTTGAGATGTAATAGAAATGTCGTAATTTTCCATTACACTAGCCTCTTTCTTTAAGTCAAGAGCACCATCAAGAGGAGTTAAAGAACATCACAGTTGTTCATCAGTCCCCTGCAGAGCAAGGATAGAGACAATTAGCACTTTCTGAGAAATGTGCTTTTTCAGGTTCGAACCTGCGCGGGAAACCCCACTGAATTTCGAGTCCAACGTCTTAACCTCCCTTAAGCTCTCAGCCACCATAGCTCCTCAAACCTTTTTTCATACCCACATGGGAGTTGCACTGTTCACCTTACCTGACACTTTTCTCCATCTTTGCCACAGGCGGCAATTGAACATGTGACCTTCAGCTCACAGCAGATATTCAAGAGTAGAACACTTCTCTCTCCTCACAGAGAGGATTGAAATCACCTGATGTATCTATGTTAAGAATGGTATATTTCATGAGCATATGGATCTGTATGAGGTTATCAGAATATTCTGTGGTTTTACAGCGACATCAGTGAGAATGTAGAGATTCCACAGATAATCCAGGAAAATGTTTTATATTTCTATCTTTCTATATCTTTTATGTCTTTATTTACATTTCTTTATTTATGTGTGCCTTTAAGCAGAGAGACTCTCCAAAATCTTGTTTTACATGCATAAAAACTAGCAGTCCAACACCTTAACCATGTAAACTTGCCTGCATTAAGATGGGAATCAAATCCATGTGTGTGGGACACCTTGCAGTTGTCTTTACGTTGATCTCAAGAGTCTGGAAAAGCATGGGATGAGACGAGCTAGGTGGAGCTACATGGGAGTTATTCCGTATGGGGGAATTAGCTCACATGGTAGAGTGCTCAAAGGAAGGTGGGCATTTTTTACGCTCACTCACGCAAAGGATTAGATGTGCGAAAAGCACGGGGAAATGATTGAATAGTGAAATATCATTGACAGTATCCCTGCCAGCCAAAGCAAAGCTACAGAATAATATGTGATCACTGAAACGGCACTGAGGCTGACAGGAGCTTTTCTTTTACCACAAAGTTTATTGAAGAACATCATTTATGAAACTAGTGGGATAAAGAAAATGTCTGCAGCATTTTTGGTGTATTTCACTGTAAATATTGGCACTATTAATGAATACATGGACATTGTAAAAGTTAAAAAAAACGCTTAACACGGAGAGCCCTCTTTGTCACCGGAGAGCCTGTTGGAGAGCCTCACTGAGCGCATAATATATTTTTTTCAATAGAAAAAATTATAGTTTTGAACTTTATAATGCTTAGTTAAGGACAGACGATGATATGCCGGGCTCTGTCTAGTCACACAACAGCATGGTTTGGATAATTGGAAAAGCTATATCACACCCAATATGTTTCCTGATGCAGCAAAATATTCCATGATGGTCTTCTTCAATAGGCTCATTATTCCACATTATTCTATTTAGTATGATGGGAGTTCCTCGACGGAAATCTTTCCGTATGTAGCTTGTGTTTTAGCTGCAGTTTGTAAACAAAGTCCTTCCTGTGGAAACTTTGCCTTGTAAAACACATTTTAATTCAGAAAGTATCTTCAAATATGACAGTTTACATGGATAATAACAGCAATGCAGCAAAGTTATTTGATTTCAGCCAAAAAACTTTGAAGTCACGTGACATGGCTGCATTCACATAGAAACAATGAGGCAGAATATGGTTGTTTTTGTACTGTGCACTGTCCCAATGTACAGTCATGGAAAAAATTATTAGACCACCCTTGTTTTCTTCAATTTCTTGTAGGAAATTTAATGCCTGAAATATCAACTAAAGGTACATTTGTTTGGACAGGTATAATGATAACAATAAAAATAGCTCATGAGAGTTTAATTTAAGAACTAAGGATTGTTCATTTTCCATGGTTTCTCTTGATAATATCTTAAATTACTTGATTCTACACATCAATAGCCTTTATGGCATTGTACCGCCAAAAACACACTACTTTTTAAGCATTCCATGTTTTCTTTTCTGTTTGCTTTAAACACATGATACACACAAGAGTTAATACTTGATTACATAACCAATGTTTTTGATGACTGTGCCATGCGTCTTGGCATACTCTCCACCAGCTTCTGACATTGTTCTGCTGTCACATATTATTCCTGTTGGATGCATTCAAACAAATTTTCTTTGTTTTTGGGCTAATGGTTCTCCATTTTGAGTTTGATGATTTTCCACAGGTTTTCAATTGGATTAAGATCTGGTGATTGAGCAGGCCGAGGCATGGTGCGAGTGTTGTGGTTCTCCATCCAGGCTTTAACTGACCTTGCCGTGTGGCAGGGTGCATTGTCTTGTTGGAAAAATCCAGTCATTCGAGGCAGGAAAGGGTTTTCCAGCTGGTGATGGAAGAAGACTGTTTTCAAGGGTAGTCCTGGACTTGACCTGGTTCATTCGGCCTTCACACAATTGCATTTGCCCTGTTCCACTCCAGACTGAAACAACCCCAGATCATGACTGATCCACCCCCATGTTTTTACTGTAGAGGCAAGACAGTCTGGGTTGTAAGCTTCTCCAAACTTCCTCCTAACCAATAAGTTCCAAACAGGTGGTATCAATTCAAAATTGGATTCATCACTGAAGAGAACCTTAGCCCAATCATCAACAGTCCAATCCTTGTGGTGCAAACAAAGTGGCAGACCTTTATCTGCCTGGTGATGAAGGGCTTCTTGCGATGCTCTGTGTGACTTCAAACCAGCTTCAGCAAGTCGGTTCCCGTTTGTCCTTGCCGTGACAGTCACATTTCTCGACAGTGCCCACTCATTTTTAAAGGTCCCTGGAGGTCTGACGGCAATGGTCTGACACAGGTGGATGAGTGCCACAGTCATCTGGTATGGGGTAGAAAAGGCGTTTCCTGCCACGACCAGGTAACAATTTGGTAGTGTATGTGGCTTGTTTTTTTGTTGTAATGAACGGCTGTCTTGGAGATCTTCAGTTTTTTCGCTTCTGTCTCTCACTCCTTTTATTTCCAACAGTGCCAAGATGGCTGCCTTTGTTGCATTCCACATATTTCTTTTTGTTTTAGGCATTGTCATGAGAACTGACTAACTACTGATTTGTGCTACGGCTTGACAGATATAAGCTTGAAACCACTCTGAGCCTTTGCATGGTAAGTGCTGCTTGTGACACCAAAGGAAATGACCTCTTATATACCCACAGGAATCAGATTAAGCTTGGAATGTCAAATAGGACATAAAGTATTTATCAGTGACCAGCTTTGCATTTTTACCTTTGTGTTCTTTGTCATTATACGTTTAAGTGTGTTTGGAACTCTGAGAATGAACAAGAAATTAGAAGAAAACAGAGGTGGTCTGTAATTTTTTCCACTGACTTATATAGTTCTGGTGAGAGAGAGGTTGAACCTGGAGACAATGATCCTTTGCTCCTCCCCGTGGACAAATAGGGGATTTACAGCTGGTTTTCACCCAGGCTCTTAAAGGAGCGTTACCAATTCTGGGCTGCACTGACTATGTCATTGTCGAGAGACCACATTCTATCTTTACGGACCAGTCATGGAAACATCAAGGGAATGAAACTCCTACTGTATGTTGTAGAAAGAGTAGTAATTACCAGTGATGTTTTTTAGGGGACCAAATCACAGCCCTTGCCATCTCTGTTTTCCACAGATGGAGTAGTGGACAATTAAAAATTATTTCATGCATCCCGGAGAGAATGGAGAGGCTTACCAGGCAAGGCTCTCAAGCAGCATAGAGAGCACTCTAAGCATTTGCATTTTTCAGCAATTTGCTGTACGTGCACTAACTTCCCATCTGTGCTAGTGAAAATTAGTGATGGGAGGATTCAAATACATCTCCATGTTCATGTTTGCTCACATTAACAAACAAGTAAAATTCAATTTTATTTCTTTATTTGCTCATTTTATATCTGTTATGAATGCTAACAAAATGTTTCATCCAACATGTGAAATATCACATTTTCCACTACATTTTACATGTTTCATGTGTCCTATAGGTTCATGTTTCTATGTCATGCACCAAGTGCCACGAGTTGAATTCCTTGTTCATGTGCAAACTTACTTGGCGTCTTTGTATGACATCCATGGTGATGTGTGAAGCTATTTCACTAATTTGAGGTGTTGTGCAGTGAGTTCACATGGCTGTCCATAAAACACGCCTTTCTGTCTTGTTTGATGAAACATTATGGAAAGTGTTAATAGGAGGAAATGCCAACCAGGTTTCATGCTGATGTCAGGATGATTGAGACAGTGAGGCACAGAGAATCATTACAGCATCAGCTGTGACCAGCTTGGCCGAGTGGTTAAGGCGTTGGACTTGGAAATCAATGGGGTTTCCCGCGCAGGTTAGAACCCTGCTCACAGCTGGCTCGGGTTTGTACTGAAATTACGTTTCTTCACGTACTCCCTGGGTGACAAGGGAGTTGAAAGTGGACAGCCAGTTTGGGTGTATCAAAAAAAGCTTAAGAATTTCCGAATTCCACAGTTCAGCAGGTATTAAGGCTCCCAGTCTTTGCGAAAACACAAAAGCTTGATCTTTGGCGACAGCAGGGATGGTGGAGATGTGGTGATCATGGAGATCACAAGAGTATGTATATATATATATATATGTTAATTTGTAGAACCGAGAAGACAAAGTAAGTAGCGAGAGAAGGCTTCTTTCCCTTAGGCTGTTAGTCAGCTCTCCTCTCCCTGCTGAATCCTACTGTCAGATGTTTCAAGTTTGAGGCGTGGCTTTGGACAGAATACTAACCGGGAGGGGAGGAAGGAGCTTAGAGGAGGAAGAGCCACTTTGAAATCACTTACTAAGCTCTTTTGCTAGCTTTCTAACATGACAAATTATAACTTCAACCTCATTACATACATATGCAAATATGGAGTTTCTGAGTGGAGTCGATTATGCCTTTCGATTAACAGCCAAAACCCAACAAGTTTTCTGAATTTTCAGTTCAGTTTTGTATATTTGCATTTAGTCTTTTGTCAGTTTTGTCCTTGTTCATATGTAATTATTATTCTCACTTATTTTTCATTTACTGTCTTCTTTGCATTAATTCTTCAGGGAGTCTTAAAGTCAATACTTAACCCACTTGTAGAATAAACAGTGCACACCTGGACCAGTATACCCAGATTCACTTAGGGAGGAGTAATGGTGACAGTAATCAGACATCACAATAAGCAGCCAGAACACAGAGGTGAAGATTTAATTATGAAAATGTTTGTATTAGAACACAAAATATTTTCAACACTCATGTCACTTTGGAAATGGGTGCACCCTGAAAATAAAGAGACATAAACGAATGTTCAATTGGTTAGATCCAACTGTCCTTTGAGGTCCTTCCCCCACAGTCCTACGCACACTGACAGCAAGACAGATGAATGTTGGAAGCACTCCTACTCAATCAGGTTTTTCATCACGGGTAGCTCGCCATCCCCTCATCAGAGAGAGATTCCAATCCAGATCCAAAGTTCGAAAAAGGGGGTAATCCAGAAAACCCAGCCTATGTAACATGACCACGACTTATACTTAGCAACATATGCAAAAACATTCTTATTCCCTTAACTGTACGAGGTCAGAGATCTTATCAATGTAAAAAACATAATACAACTCAGTAACATTATGCCACTTGAATAAAAGGATTACCTGCTGCATCATGACATTAACTAGCATCATAATATGTAACACTTAATATTGGAAATGTAAACAATACTATTAAATTACACAATTTTAATGGCTTTTTGAAACCATATGAATGAATAGAAATATTCCAATATATATGAATATTGTCAGTAACACACCCTTATGAATTTGATTAATGTACAGAAAAGCAACACAAGAAAGAGCTAATCTCATACACCTCAAGATACTTAGCTAACATTTACCCTTGGCTCTGTGCACAGTGTAGCTGTTAGAAACGTGTGTACGAAATGACTGAACCCAAATGCACGGCTCGACAGAAGTAAGTACTGCAAGGGATTTTATCCCACTTAAATAAAATTCACAAACAAGATTAACAAAACAACTCAGGCACTGATGCTAAATCTAAAGATGAAACTCAAAAACTCTCAATAGACTGAAAACACACTAGGGGAGAGGAAACCATATGGCATGTACATGAATCAAACTTGAGGACACTAGTAAAAATGCAAAACTAAAGGCGCTCACACAGTGAGGAAAACTATAACTTAGTTAAAAAGACAAAACATAAAGCGCTCCACTAACAGTAGAGGAAAATGAGGCACTCAAGACTGGATGACTACACAGATGCTACAAAACAGACAAAACACTAATACGCTGACTGGATAATTACACAAATGCTAACTGAAACAGACAAAACACTAATACTAGACTGGATAATTACACAGATGCTAGAAACAGACAAAGAAACACTAACACTAGACACTGAGACAAACAGAAACTGAATATGACACAACCTGGACGGCAAAACAACTTGACTTTATGGCTGGTAAGCTTGGAGAATTCTACAAGGCGTACTGGCACACCACTGGGGAGACACAGACATAAATACATGAAGGAGTAATGGGTAACAGCTGGGAAACAATCAGGCAGGGCAGACAATCAACAGGTACAGGAAACACAGGGGCAGGAAACGTGAAGCTGAAACACAAGGAAGACAATTAATACAAAAATAAAACAGGAAATGACAGGACCATATAATAAAGCTGAACCAAAAAAACAAGCGACATGACCAACATAACTTAGTAGCTACACTGCGTACTTATTATGCACACCCAAATGTTCCCTTCTCTTACCTACCACGTACGAAATACAACAACTTACAGTACACTTAGTGGCAAAGAGGCCACGCAGTCTATGCTAACTCCACTGCGCCACGTGTAGCGGCTGCTTTAACATGTGCCACTCACTGAGACAAAGAAAAGAATAAGCGGTGCTTTCTAAGTTGCTCTCCAGGTCTCCTCATAGGCGAGACCCAGGGGAGATTTTGTGTATTCATGATCCCCACCGAGGCAGGACCTATTTTGTTGTGGACAACATCTTCATTTTTCAACAAATGAAACAAAAATTGTTAGCACTCTTACCTCTTGCACATTTTTTGTTTATTAACTGCGTCTGGGTTGCGGTTCCGGCTAACTTTCTGTGGACAGCTATGCTCGGGTTCCGACATACATAGCGTGGTTGTAGTCATTGTCCAATGACACGTCTCGAAATTGGCGGTTACCATGGATACCATTGTAAAGCTGCTGCTGTGGTTCAATAAACTAGCAGCTATAGGAGTACAGTACATAAACAAGTTAAAAGATCGCAGTACACGCTTACACACAATGCTAATATAACAACAAATTTAAATATCAATCACTTTAAGAGGAGATGAAATTAATCAAGTTAACTGACAGTTCATCATCAAGCTTGATAAAAGCAGGAAAACTGAAGAAGTCTTCTGTAACAATGTATTCAAAAATGTCTTTATTGAACTTTGCACATATAAACATAAAACTGACTGATTTCCAACATCTGAGATCCAGTAAGATGTTATTTTTTTTTCACCTCTGACAAAATTAGCATAATGTCATAAAAATTAGCCACTTACATACTACACTCCTCCTCTTGAAACTATGTTTGCTAGCAAACCACAGAAATGGAGTGCTGTATGCATCTTTTGGATAAAGACGGTCCTGTAACCCCCTTTATAGACACAGGATGGAAGAGAATTTTGACTTTTGTTGTGTTTCTGTGGAAGGGCTTAGTACCAGAGAGAGTACTGTGGCAGAAGAGCCAGTGCTTAGATTTAACCTTAAAACCAAGGTTTGTTGTCATACTAAATAGTGAGATTTGTGTTATGTGGATGGCTTTAGCTTGCCAAGAAAGTGAACATGGAGATTTAGCTTTTGACTACATATATGTTCATTATCTGTCCATATATATTTTATAATTGTAGTAACTTATAATCATTTGTCTCTGCGTTAGGATTCATGCTCCTAACAGTAAGATTATTTTAACATAATGTGTAATACTTAAAGAAGAATTTGCTTTGAAGTGGGTGTAGTGTTTAGCACTTATAAATAAGTTAACTGTAAACCTCAAACTTCAGGAACCTGCTGCAATTCCAGCAAACGAGTGAAGCCTATCACAGAGAATGCTACAGCCACTTTACAGAA
Source organism: Synanceia verrucosa (assembly GCA_029721515.1). Classification (NCBI taxonomy): domain Eukaryota; kingdom Metazoa; phylum Chordata; class Actinopteri; order Perciformes; family Synanceiidae; genus Synanceia; species Synanceia verrucosa. The sequence continues at coordinate 102,381 of JAQQSB010001446.1, forward strand.
ACATGACAAACATAAAGCGAGCCGAGGCAGAAGATGTGAAAAAGGCACCTTATTTCCAGAAGAGGCTGAAAAACAGAGGTAGGTGTCAAATCAGAACACTCCATGTCAATGTGAATCTCGAACTTCCAGCTGTGAGTCCTAAGACAAATAATGTGAAATTATCATTTGATTTGATTGAGGCCCCACTTCAAGTCAAAGCAATACAATGACCTAAAAATGAAATACAAACAAAAAAAACAAGCAAAAACATATACACCTCCAAAAAAGACAAAACATGGATAGGAATGCAGAAGCTATTACACAAGGCACATGCAGACGTTTTTGTCCCACCTACTGTAATCTTTGGAAGTGTACCTGAGGAAGTTAAAATAACAATAAATATGGTGCCACTAACCTGACATGTTCAAACTGTTATAATGTAATGAAGAAAAGCCTAAATGTGTTGTCTGCTTCTTGTTTTTTCAGCCAGGGGTAGAAAAGAGAAACAGACTATGGTGAGGAACTGCAGCAAAGACACTCCTGAGATCACACACTGAGTGACCTCTGTGTTGTCTGTCTCTTTATATATATATAATTAGCTGAAAAGGCGATGTTGCTGGTCTAGTGAACGTTTATTCACACACCCAGCATGTAAGCATGAACCTTCTGTTACTAGCGCGCCAGCTGTCCGTTTAATTCCTGCTCTGAAGTGGCTACTGCTTTTTGGCGTGCCTAAAGCTCCCACGGCGTGCTGGGAAATGCTGTTCCATTGACAGTACTCATTACAACACAACCTCCACACATCCAAGCGGGCACCACACCTATTGCCCAGTACAATGCCATAATTTGCAAACATGAAAAATACAAAAATGAGTCATACACCTGGAAAAGAATTAAAGACAAACTGATTCAGTGTGTGGAAACAATCACAGCTGGTAAACTGCTTCCTGGCAGCTGAAGAAGAAGAGATGAGTCTTCTTCTGCACATTCCAGGACAGGAGACTTAGTGGCCAGTGAAGCAGGGCTTCCACTTCACCTGTTTTCACAGACTATACTTTCAGTACCTTCTAAAAAAGACAAAATGGAGACAACAGAGAGCAACTTGTATGAAAATGGGTACAAGTATTTCTGCGAGACTGTGATTGAGGAAGAGAGGCTTTTAAAGGAAGGCGAGAAGTGTTACGACTCTGTAGGTTGAACATGCTTTTTAAAAACATTGTAAGAGAAGGAAGAAGTGGACTGGATGACAGTTCCCCCCCAGCTCCAGAGAGCCAATACTGGAACTGGTGCACTGCTCTTGGGTTAAAAAAAAGCCAAAACAAAAAACAAGAAACTGTGTTAAGGGAGATGCACCTGCAAACTGCATGAGCTGCCATGCACAAACCTGTGTCAATGCACAAACTGTGGCAACAGGTCATTTGAAGATGACGAGGGGTTCCAGGAGCCAGCATGAGATGCTAACCCCTTCTTATCCAACCAGTACTGTGTTTATGTGTTCATGTTGTTTGTTGTTCACTGTCACTGTGTTCCTTAACAGATGTTTGATGAGTGATTAGAATTAGCAGGTAATTATTAGAATAAAATGAACTCACCAACGGTGTATGGTTTGACCAGCTTATTTCTCATTATCCGTCATGGGGAGGTATCACCTAGTGGGAATATAGTTAGTCTGTTAGTGCTTAATGGTATATTAGCCTAACTACTAAAATTTATGCTCAGGGTTTCCCCCAGAAAACTTGCAAAATCTGATGTCTGATCTTGGGGGGTGGAGCTCAGAGCCGCCTTCTGCCTTCAGCTCACAGCTGACCACTGACTACGAACGACACTTAGACTGGCGGGGGGCAAGTAAAATAGTGCGGTAACACCAATAAAATACAGTAAAATAAACTAACTAATGCGCTAATTATATTCAAACACTGTGAGTGCGGCTTTTCAAGCTCTTAATGACTGGCCCACGCCCCGGCCAGCTGCCAAATTACCACGGCTTAGACTACCAACACTTTGGGTTATTCACATCACGTTAAATGAATAATGTAATACTGATTTGATTAGGATAGTTAGCGATATCGAAATATAGATTCAGGTCTCTTGAAGCTTATTTGACTGATCTAGAGTAGAACCCCAAGTTGTTAATTCACTTTAAGGTAGGATTTTAGCTAGGCTAGACGTTCGCTACCTTTACAAATTATAAATGTCACCTCGCCAAGGTTACACATCAAATAATATACCATAGCTAGCATTAATACTTACCTACACACATAGACGCTGCTTATTTAGCTCAAAATATTTCGCATATAGTTTTTCCATGGCTGTATCTCTGTCTCCACTTCGTATCCACGAGTTGGATTTTGAGAGCAGCAGCTGTTCTTCACATATCTCTCGCCCTGATTGGCTGAACAACGTCACTTGATTTATGCCAGTGCGTGCCATTGGTTCAAACTATGATTATGGAAAATGTGTGCAACAATCAAAGTGCCAACAAAGAAAATATGATTGAGAAAAATGTAGTTAAAATGTAAGTAAGTTAAAATGTAAAAGATCCAGGTCCTCCCTCACTAGGGGTCATTATTTTTTCAAAACTAAAGCAGATATGCAGCCTCGACCCACCGCCTATTTTTGGTCAACTTACAGAGGACTGAGTTCAGTTCACTTAAAGGGGACTAGATGTGAATTTACCCTTGGTCCAGCTTGTTTCCAGTTCTCCACAAATCTGGAGCTTATTGTTGTAGAGCTAATAACCCTGCATATTAAAACATAGACTGGTTCTTCTAAAGCACTCACACCTGTTGTTTACACACATTAACAGTGGTGCTTAATGCACTCTGGTCATTAGCAGCAGTTAGCCGTTAGCATTTCCCTCTCTGTGTTGCTTGGTGTGTTTTAAACATAAGTTGTGTGTAAATTTGATATTAATGTAAATGTTTAGCTACTTGTCTGTCTCAATCAGAAATATTGCTACATGTTGTATGTGTAGTTTATTAAGCACATTTGAGGAAAGGTGATTAAATGGTAGTCGGTAAATGAAAGTTAACATTAGCATTGCTACAATGCTCAGTTTGATAAAAGTGTGACAAGCAGTTTTTGCTGTGATTCAATGCAAAAAAAAAAAGTGTTGTTGCCAAGTAAGTTTGAAAATAAACTTATTGAATTTATCTTGGTATCTTGGTGCACTGACATAACAAACATAGTGCAGAGAAGAATAAAAATATGATAATAATAATAATAATAATAATAATAATAAAAGCTCTGATTATGTGGTAAAAAGCTGGTAGAAAGATAAAGAGCTCCTTCCTCCTCTTGGGCTGAAGCAGCTGTGCTCTAGTCACTTTCTGTCTCCTGCAGTCAGTCTGTCCATCACACAGCTCCTCTTTTTCATCACCTTGTTGGCAACAGGAAACACACACATGGATTTTACACAGACATTTTCCAGCAGTTTCTCCACCAACATTTGCTCCACACCTGGTCACTGATTGCACTTCCTTGTGTTGTCAGTGACCTCCTGTTAGCACCACTAGCTCCTCTATAGGACAAATAAATATGACACTTTCATACAGGTTAGTGCAGTTCAAAGTGACTCACAGATGACTGACAAGCCCAAAGAATCTGTGCAAACTGTGAAAAATTAAAAGCTATCATAACACTAAAAGTAGAAAAACAGTGAGAAGTAACTTTCTGCAGAGTCAATCACTACAGACCTCCAAACTTCATGTGGCCTTCAGATTAGCTCAAGAACAGTGCACAGAGAGCTTCATGGAATGGGTTTCCATGGCCAAGCAGCTGCATCCAAGCCATACATCACCAAGTGCAATGCAAAGCGTTGGATGCAGTGGTGGAAAGCAAGCCGCCACTAGACTCTAGAGCAGTGGAGACACGTTCTCTGGAGTGACGAATCACGCTTCTCCATCTGGTAATCTGATGGGTGAGTCTGGGTTTGGTGGTTGCCAGGAGAACGATACTTGTCGAACTGCATTGTGCCAAGTGTAAAGTTTCGTGGAAGGGGGATTATGGTGTGGGGTTGTTTTTCAGGAGCTGGGCTTGGCCCCTTAGTTCCAGTGGAAGGAACTCTGAATGCTTCAGCATACCAAGACATTTTGGCCAATTCCATGCTCCCAACTTTGTGGGAACAGTTTGGAGCTGGCCCCTTCCTCTTCCAACATGACTGTGCACCAGTGCACAAAGAAAGGTCCATAAAGACATGGATGACAGAGTCTGGTGTGGATGAACTTGACTGGCCTGCACAGAGTCCTGACCTCAACCTGATAGAACACCTTTGGGATGAATTAGAGCAGAGACTGGGAGCCAGGCCTTCTCATCCAACATCAGTGTGTGACCTTACAAACACGCTTCTGGAAGAATGGTCAAAAATTCCTATAAACACACTCCTAAACCTTGTGGACAGCCTTCCCAGAAGAGTCGAAGCTGTTATAGCTGCAAAGTGTGAACTGACGTCATATTTAACACTATGGATTAGGAATGGGATGTCACTTAAGTTCATATGTGAGTCAAGGCAGGTGAGTGAATACTTTTGGTAATATAGTGAAAATATACTCAATGATGATGGTTTAATAATTTTATATTGGTGTTTACCTATTTTTTGGGGCCCCTGTCAGTCGTGGGCCCTTGGAATTGTCCTAAATTTTCTCCCCTATACGGCGCCCATGGATAGAGCCAGGCGGCTGAGAGTTAAACAGTGCATGCTGCAGCCTTCACTGGGCTGGTGAAGGTGAGGAGAGCCGGGAGAGACCTGAGGAGATCATAACAGCAGATGGAGACAGAGGTACGTCTGCAATAACGTACACCAAAACACATTGTCTAATTTGTCCATTTGACACCATTTTAAGATTTGAAAAGAAATGGAAAAAGCAGAAATTATTCTTGTTTTATATTTGTTTCATAATTGATATTTGTTCCTTAATTTTGATGTGTTTCAGATCACATCAGATCCAACAGTCGAGTTAATGAGTCGATGCTTTAATAAATTGATCTTTAGAACGATTGAAAGGGTTTGATAACGTTTGATAACCCAGTGTCCTTGAACGCCTCAACTGTAATTCTGATGTGTCACTTCGGAGCTGCTTCACGCTCTGAGTCTTAGAGAGGTAAGTGTTGTCTCTCTCAACAAATAACTTTTTAACAGTAAATAAGTGGTAAAAATGAATTGAAAACACAGGATCAGTGGTTTAAATCAACAAAAATATGTTGTGATAACTGGTGTGCTTCACACCTCAAAGCAGCATTTCTGTTCCTACTTTGTTAGCTAATGTTAGCAATGCTGCTAACGGTCACTAACGATAACGTTTGCTAGGTTAGTCAGCAAAGAAAGAGTCTTAACTTTTTTCCCCACTAAATAAGAACTGTTGTCTTGTTCACTCTCTCACTCAGTTAACTAGGATATGGAAGCGAATCTGTACCATAATTCAAATTAAAATGTGTTAAAAGAAATGCTTTTTCATTTATAGCTGCATTTTTTGACTCATGAATAAAATGAGCAATAAATCAATTTGAATTCGCAATCCCACAGGAGAGTAACGTCAGCGGCCTCTGACTGCCCTCAGTCTGACTGACCGTGCTACACAACTAATACGATAGGGGGCGGTGTGCATATTCAACACTGGAGCAAGAAGAGAGACAAGAGGAGAGTGAGAAGGTCATGTTGGTACCATAGACTGTGTGGTGTATGTCAGAAACAGCAGGAACTTCCCCACCATGTCGAAATCTGTGCCACAGCTGTGAGGGAGGCCACAGCTGCCCTGGAACGGCAACAAAATCAGCTGCAAACAGCAGGTTTCGACTCAGGTCTTTCTCCATCCACGTTGTCAACAACAACAACAATGATGACACCTTTTCCTTCTGATCGCCGTAACGCTTGATGTAACATTTCAAGCTTGCAAGCTAACATGCAAGTAGCTGCAGGTCTGATGTATTGTAAATGAAATTGTTACAGCTCAAGACACATTTTGTGCGTTCGTTGCATCGTAGCCACCACAATATTATCATATGCGGCTAAAGGGCGAGAACATACTTGTGAGGCTTTTCTTTGTACACTGTCTTCACTCACACATACATATTCATGTGAAAAATGGGCGCTACTTAAGCCTGAAAATCTGGTCTACGTAGCCTGTTAATGTGGATCATGGCGCATGTGTAGACATCTCTATGCATTCTGCTGTATACATACTGTATGCTGTTACCAATCCATTTCTGCACTTCTAGCTTTTTAATATATGAACTGGTGCCAACACTTCCTCTTGACCAATATATTATTATAATTTATAATAATAACAATTATGATGATACAATTGTCATTACAATTTTTAAGTTATACATTTCTCATGCTTGTATAGACAGTTAAAAGTGGCTATCAAACGACCTATTTAAAGGTACCAGAATACAGGAAAAGACATCTACTCTCTTAGAACTCCTCTGGTGAGGATCAATTCCTCCCCCTGAGACCTTGTGTACTTTTCATAGATATATAGACACTACTATTAATTCAGCATGATCCTGATCCCACCATCAATGTTATGGGACTACCATAAATCAAATTTGATTATACTATCTTGCTGTTGTGCCTTCATTTTAATTTCTAAACAAAAACTATCCAATAATCCAAGGAATTGTTGAGCTGTATGTTTATCTCGCCATTTCTGTTTGGGTTTTTTTTTTTTATAACTATATCGTCATTTTTGTTTTATTTTTTCATTCTGGTTCTTTGAACATATTCAAAATAAAGTTCAGTTGAATTCAATTTCCCTTTACTTTTTTTCTTATTTCTTCCAGCTGAGGTTTTGAGGCTGTTCAGTTCTTACCCTGCATGAGGTTTACCACAGAGGTCAACCCCACCAGCCATTAATACAAAAAAAAAGTTAAGGACCACATACACACACCTTTTCCTCTGTTTGGCCAAAAGAAAGAACTATGATGTCACAAGTCCATCCATGAAAAGAGCCCTTGAAAGGGCAGGATTACGAGAAAGGAAAATCACATTCCCAAATAAGTTTATAGTATGCCTTGTATATGTCAGTTGTGCTATTTAAAATGTCAAAGTTTGGTCAGCTAGCTAATTTGATGGATTCTGCATTCATCAACATCTAAGTAGCACAGATCTTCAAGTAGCTACTCATAAAATCTACCCCTGCTTATGACAGTGTGTAAATTTAAAAATACACATAAATGTTGCTTGTCACTGTTGGAAACTACAATATTTGTATGTACTTCTCCCATGTATATGTACACAATACACTGATGTCTTTGAAACATGTCATGTAAACATGACCAAAGATCAGAAATATTTGGAGCGAGAGAGAGGTTTTAGGGATCGGACATGCATGTATGCATCAAGCTCCATCTAATGATGCGTTTGTATATTATCCGTGAAAACTTTAATTCCATAAATGATCAGCTGATATCCGATGCAAAGTGCGTGTTTCTGCATGTTGTGTTGTGGCATGGTGCGACAAACACTTGTGCGGTACATCCATGTGCGGTATTGCACATGGATGCACTACCGATCGGCTACTATCACCGCAGAACTCTGCCACTGGTTTTGAATTCCTTCCTTAATGGAGACAGTTTGTCCTTATTATTATATGCCCAAAACATAACATGCTTCATTATTACTGGAACAGTCAGCTCAGGTCTTCAAGACCATTTCCAAAACAAACTATTTCAAATTTCAAAAAGTTTACATGTGAAAACCAGACGAGGTTACAAAAAAGGTTTCCAACTCTTTGCATAAAAGGGATCTGAACAATGGGACTATCGCTTCAAAGCAGCCAAGATAGAAGCTAAACTATTGTGGAGAATGGGGGCATCAATCCCACTACCTCTCACATATTAAGCGAGCACTCTACTATTTGAGCTAATTCCCCTGTATGGAATGCTGCCATGTAGCCCCATGTCGATCATCTCATCCCATACTTTTCCAGACTCTTGAAGGTTTCCTGGATCAGACGTCTACTGTAATTCATCAGATACAGTAGGCGAGGTGGCTGAGATCAATTACGCTCTCCAAGTTCAAATTCCATCGTTGTTCCAGACAAGCTTACTTTAGTCTGCAAGTTTACATGGCTGACTCCATGCACTGCTAATCTGTTGTCCTGCTGGACTGTTAATTCAAGGTTCAAGAGTCTTTATTGTCATTATGCACGCAGAACAAAATTTTGGAGAGTCTCTCGGCTTAAAGGCACACATGAATAAAGAAATAAAAATAAAGATTAGTGAAAGAGGGTGGCACGGTGGTGTAGTGGTTAGCCTCACAGCAAGAAGGTACCGGGTTCGAATCCTGGGCCCGGGGCCTTTCTGTGTGGAGTTTGCATGTTCTACCTGTGTCTGCGTGGGCTCTCTCCGGGTACTCCGGCTTCCTCCCGCCATCCAAAAACACGCATGGGGATTAGGATAATTGGCTAATTTAAATTGACCGTAGATGTGGTTGTGTGTCCTGTGATGAACTGGTGACTTGTCCAGGGTGTATGCTGCCTTTCACCCTAAGACAGCTGGGATAGGCTCCAGCCCCCACCGCAACTGAGAGCGGTGTCCTTTTCTCTGTCGGAGGCAGAAATCCTCATGGAGGTTTAGGAGGAGGTAAAGGACCAAAACAAAATGAAA